>JAHBCN010008480.1:0-38692 GCA_019359885.1 Listronotus oregonensis | reverse complement strand
ATTTCAAATACTGGTTTGGGGAAATCTATATTTTTTACTAGTACGTGTTAAATAAAATAAATTTCTTTCTCTTCTATCACTGTATTTTTACTAAACAATGTGGTTCAATTTCGTGAAGTTACTACATTTTTAAACTGAATAACACCTACGGTGTACAGGGTCTTTTATTATATTTACGTGGAATCTAGAGCCTTTATTTTTGGACATAGAAAAAAAAATGTTTTATATAAAAATTGTATTTTTTTTCCATAATATCTTCTAAAATTATTTATCAGTAAAGAAATATCGTAGTAAAAAAATATAGTATTATATATAATAATATATATATATATATATATATATATATATATATATATATATATATATATATATATATATATATATATATATAGTAAAATATATATTATGAGCTACAACGAATTTTTTTTCTGATTTCAAATATACCTATATACATTAATGATATTTGGGTGAACCATTTTTGAGATATTTTAGGTTAAATTATAAATATATTGAAAAAATATATATACTAGTAGGTATCAAGAAAGCCATGAGAACAACAAAATTGCTATAATACATTTGACGTCTCGATATTGTAAAAAGGTAAAGTTTATCATTTTAACTACATATTAAGAATAATTTATATTGCTCTTTTGTGATGGGCTATTCAGAAGAACAAAAAATCGCTATTGTGCGTTTTTTTTTTGTGGGAACAATAATAATATAACGACAGTGCAAAGAAAATTCCTTATTATATTCTTAACAACGATGATTTTAAAACACTATGAAATACAAGAAGAAAGTTTAGTGAACAAAAAACTTTAAAATAAAAAAAAAGGACGTAGCACAAAAAGAAAACGAAGTTTTGGGATATCTCTTTTTTTCCGGATAATTATTATATTTTTTCTTTTGGGACTCATAATATTTTAAAATTTTAAAAAAACCCTAAATATCAATCTGGGATGAGGCATCTGGACTTACTATAACAGATTTTAAAATTTTCAAATTTTTTCCATAAATTTATTCCGCCCCAGAATCTTTCTGAACAAAACATGGGGCCGACCTGAGTATGCATTGGAAATAGCTAGTTTTTTAAGGACAGAGTTTTTAAATAAAATTTTATTTCCCGACGAGTTTCCTTCCTATACGACATGTTCAATTGTGATAAAAAACAAATTTGGGCCAGAGAAAATCCTACCAAATTCAGCAACATCAATTTTATTGTTTCCTTTTCTTTGATACTAATAGGAACTGTTTTAATTTTTTTATAATTTAAGCAAAATATCTCAAGAATGGTTCACCCAAAAATTTTTTTATATATTTGAAATCAGAAAAAAAAAATTTTTGTAGCGCATAAATGGGTGTTTAATTTAAAAAAATTAAAGGGCCCTTTTTTTTCCATTTTTTTTTGTTGCGATATTTTTTTACTGATAACTTTAAAAGATAAAAAAACTATAATTTTTATATTAAATATTTTGTTCTATCTTCAAAAATGAAGGCTCCAGATTTTACGTAAATATAATCAAACACCCTGTACACCTATTTATATTAAGGAGAAAAATATGGGATCCACATTTTTTATAATATTGCAATGGACTAATTTAAATAACTAACTGTTTACAACGTCGAAATTTTTTGCTGTTTGATCATTTGACAAGTTTATTATAAGGTTTAGGCTTCTAAATTTCAATTGGATTTTTACTTTTAGATGCGGTTTATAAAATTTCTAGATTGACAACATTTGGGAACTAATGAACTGATTCTAAAAGGAGCCTTGCAAATTTTAAATTTTCTTTAATATACAGGGTCCTGCAGCTCACCGCCCGTCTTATGTAGCTCATTTATTATTTAATGTAAAATTTTCATATTTTGCAGACGTTACCTTTAACCTACGGTGCATTTCAGGAAAATAATTTTGGTTGTAAAGTGTGTCACAAAAAATCGTGACGTCACGATGGTGCATTTTTTTAAATTGAATGCTTCGTATGTTTTTATATATTTAGGTACCTCTTGTGGTCATCTATCTTTCTCTAAAATTTTGTCAACATCGGCTCAGTGATTTCAGAGGAAAAAAATAAAATTCTAAAAAAAATTGCACCACTGAATTTAAAAATGGCTAAAAATACCAATAGTGCTTGATTATTAGAACTAAACGAGAAACTTATTAAGTAACGTAATATCAGTCGCTCAGGTCATGTTTGGTTAATTCGACCTGTACAGGGTGTCCAAAATTTAGTGTCAAACTCTTCAAATTTTAAAGCACTTTATTTTTATTATTTTATATATGTGCACCTGTTAGATGCAGAATTAAAAAACAAAGATATTTTTAAATTAAACCCTATCGAAATTCCTAACACATTAAAAGTGATTCGTTGAAAACTCATTTTGGCATCTATTTCAATAGTAATGTCATTGAATAAAAATGTTAGGTGGCTATAAAAACAGTTTATTGACATTAGAGTTTCCTAATAACGTTAATTATTACCTAGAAATTTGTTAAAGCTACATAAATGTTAGCCAAAAGGTATCACAAATTAAAAATTAGGTTTATTTAACATGTAAAGGTATTTTTTAAATTAATAATTTACTCGATATTTATAGAAAACGTCTAAATGAGATTCTGTAAGTTAAACAAACTCCAATGTCAATAAATTGTTTTTCATAGCCACCTATTATTTTTAATCAATGGTATTACCATTGAAATGGATGCCAAAATGAGTTTTTAACGAATAGCTTTTAATGAGTTTCGGTAGGGTTATATTTAGAAAAAAAGTCTGCGTCTTACGACCTAAAAATATACAGGGGCTTCGATTTAAGATAAGAAAATTAAAGTGCTTCAAAATTTGAAGACTTTGACACTAAATTTTGGACTCCCTGTACAGGGTGTCCTATTTTCGTGTGTTTTGCGGGGTTTCTCGCTTATGAGTGAAGTTACAAAGATGCGGTTTTCTCGACACCGTGCTACTTTTTTGTCAAACGAAAGATGCCGCAAACAGATTTTTCCTAGCCCCCTTAGTTTCTTCGCTACAGGGTGATTTTAAAAAAGTTGTATTTTCGGTTACCCCTCGTATCTCAGGTATCTGATAACTTATCGAAAAGATAAAAACGGGCCCTTATAGAACTTTTTACGCAGAATACAGTGGCGTACTTGAAATTTTTCTCGGATTTACTTTCTTTGAGATATTAGCCAAAGTTGCACTTTTTTAAATGGATATTTTTTCGTCATATTATTTGCCACACTGAGAGCTTTCTAAAAATATAATATAGTCAAAACTTATTTTTATAAACAGCATGAAAACATGCAATTATTTACTTTTAACATAGGCGGCTTTGGTTTAAATTAATGACAGTCAAATTAATCAACGTCAAATGCCTTCTCGCACCAAAAAATAATCTAGTAATATAAACATTTATTAACAAGACAACCTAATGGATAAAAATAACAATTTTACGCTAGAATTGTTCTTAGCCTTAAAAGACAAACTTAACTACTAATTTTATAAATACTGTTCGAATTGGTGACCATGATGTCTTATGCATTGTTGGCATAGCGTCTGTAGTCTTCTTAAAGCATTTTCAAATATAAAAAAACGGGCTCGCAACTCTCTAAAGGCATTTTCCGTGGCCTCTCTTGCCTCAATTGTTTCATACCTCCTCGAGTATATTTTACCTTCTTAATATTCCCACAAAAAATAATCTAAAACTGAGAGGTCCGGAGACCGTGGTGGTCATCGAATAGGTCCGTGCGTGGCTATAAATCGATTAGGAAAGTGCTGTTCCAACCAGTGTTGTATCACGTGAGAGTTGTGAGCCGGAGCTCCATCTTGTTGGAAATAGTTGTCATTTACTTGAACCAAGGGAATATCTTCCATAATAGTCATTGCTTTTTCTTGAAGGATTTGTATGTTTCTATCAGAATTTAAATTTCCTTGGTAAATACAATATTCAATTCTTCTTCCCAAAATGAAACAAGAAACATTGAATCCAAACCTTCCCTGGCGTTCCCTGGGAAAAATAACGTGTTCATTTTCCTGGCTCCAAAACCTTGAGTTATTCCTATTGAGGATACCCGCACTGGTAAAATGGACTTCGTCCGACCAAATGATCTTCCTTTCAAAATTATTCTGCCTTTCACACATATTGAGAAACCAGTTACAAAACTCCACTCTTTCCCCATAATCGCCAGGATGAAGATTGTGCACAAGTTTATACTTGTAAGGTTTGAATTTATGTCGTTCAATATTTTTTCGACTTTTGTTTTGGATACTCCGATATTTTCTTCTATTTGCCAGCAAGATGTCCCTGGGGTATTTTCAACTGATGCCAAAACATTTATTTCAGCTACTTCATTATCTTTACTATGATTTTTCGGCCTAGGTTTATTAAATGACCCATATTGAATTAGATTGTTTTGTATTTTACGAAATATCTTCTTTCAGGATATCTATATAGAAATCGAGAAAAAAAGTCAAATTTGAAAAAATATTATTTGTTCTTCTAACGTACCTATTTAGATAAAGCTCCGCCACCTCATCGACGTCTTCGTTGGATAATATGAAACATCTATTCATATCATATTTTTCAAAATGTTCAAAATTTTGGTTTTGTGCCATATTTTTTAGATAAATGATAACGATAATCTAGGAACTAGCATTAAAAAATTCAATAGCAATCATTTGACGTTGATTTATTTGACTGTCATTAATTTAAACCAAAGCCGCTTATGTTAAAAAGTAAATAATTGCATGTTTTCATGCTGTTTATAAAAATAAGTTTCGACTATATTATATTTTTAGAAAGCTCTCAGTGTGGCAAATAATATGACAAAAAAATTTACGTGGTGTTCCATTTAAAAAAGTGCAACTTTGGCTAATATCTCAAAGAAAGTAAATCCGAGAAAAATTTCAAGTACGCCACTGTATTCTGCGTAAAAAGTTCTATAAGGGCCTGTTTTTATCTTTTTGATAAGTTATCAGATACCTGAGATACAAGGGGTAACCGAAAATACAACTTTTTTAAAATCACCCTGTAGCGAAGAAACTAAGGGGGCTAGGACAAATCTGTTTGCGGCATCTTTCGTTTGACAAAAAAGTAGCACGGTGTCGCGAAAACCGCATCTTTGTAACTTCACTCATAAGCGAAAAACCCCGTAAAACACACGAAAATAGGACAACCTGTACAGTTCAAATTAACCAAACATGACCTAACGACTGATATTCCGTTACTTAAGAGGTTCCTTGTTTAATTCTATTAATCAAGCACTATTGGTATTTTTATTCATTTTTAAATTTAGTGGTGCAAAACAGTTTTTTTTTACATTTTATTTTTTTCTATGAAATCACCGAACCAATGTTGACAAAATTTTAGAGGGAGATGGATGACCACAAAAGGTACCTAAATATACAAAAAAATACAGAGCATTCAATTTTAAAAAATGCACCATTGTGACGTCATACTTTTTTGTGACACCCTGTATAATCCAAATAATTATCCTTAAATTTACCGTAAGTTAAAGGTAACGTCTGCAGAATATAAAAATTTTAGATAAATGAGCTACTTAAGACGGGAGGTGAGCTGCAGGACCCTGTATAAGCAAGATTTTTTTCTTTAAACCCAATATTAAAATTTCTTTCTGTCGGTCCTGGTTTTACACATTAATATATAATTATTATTTGTAATAATTCTTGTTGTATCTCATACTTGTTGGAGCTTGATATTTCCTAACAAATAGAAAATACTTTAAGAATCAATCATAGATCTATATGCTCCAAGTTTGTGTGTTGGAATATGTAGAGTAGTTTGATATTGTGGCGTGGGTAAATGGGATATTTCTTAGATATTAAAATAAAATTTGGCAGATGAAGGTTCATTTAGATTCAGAATTATCTGCTAAATCCCAATATACTACAATAAACTGATTGCTTTATTATTATGAGCCGAAGCGTAATTTGGTTGTCTCTTCATAATTTTTAATTTATATTATATTATTATTATTAATTACTGGAACAACATCCCAGGACAAAGGCAGGCGAAAAGATTTATTTCGCATTCACCTAAGTACACAAAGAAGCTACTGGAACTTCAAAAAAATGAACTTAAACTGGTTTCCGACTCCCTAACAGGACATGGCCCTTGGAGGTATCACCTCAAAAAAATGGGAAAGACTGAGGATGAACAATGTCGGTTTTGTCACGAGGCAAACGAAACTGCGGAACACATTCTCTGTGAATGCAGAGAACTGACCCGACAACGGCTCGAAAGGGTATATCTTACTCCTAGAGATATTATTCAGCTTGCACCGCGTAGTATCCTGAACTTTGCTAAAGGTATAGGAATTACCGGGCACTAAACAACGAAGGGTATAAACAAAAGATCTCTTTAGGTCGAAGTGAAGGAGGGGTACACTGGAGCCGAGCGACCCCGTTCATTACAATACAATAAACAATACAATACAATACAAAATTATTATTAATCCTACTAATAATGTTCTTATGTTTTTTAGATAAATATTTTTATGACACATATGTCAAATTATGGAAACGACAGATTGGGACTTTATACTTTTGAATCAGTCACTAAATTTATCCAGTGTTGGACCAACATTAGATTAACTTCTGCTCCTCCTTTGCAGTTAGCCGAAAACTACTTTAAGCTATATCCTGGAGAGTCTGATCCTATCTGGGGGGTAAGTAAGGCAAAGTTACAGAGTTCTTTGCTATAGACCCAAATTTAAAAAATTATTTTGTCTTGCGCTACCCAATTTATAGGGACACGGATATGATTTTTTTTGTTTTATTCAGTTTTGATTATATTAAGAGTTCTTTTTTATATTTATTTAATTTTACTTTCTGTAAAAAGTTAGCAAAATTGTGCATATCTATTTAAACTTAGAGATAATTGACACTATGTGATTTTTTTGTCTTCGACAAAAAATAATACATTTAGTTTAATAATTATTTTTATTTTTTAGGAATATTATTTTATTAAAAAGGTTATATGACATGTTTCTAAAATATAAAAAATATTTTCTATATTTTGAAAAAAAAAATATTTCTAATAAAATAAGTTTGGTGCGACAAATTTGGATTAGTCGAACACAAATATTCATACAAACAAAAGGACAGAATTTTGAGCATTTATGATAATGCAATCTCCAAATATTTCATTTCGGGAATATATTGGTATAAAATAAAGAACAGTCACTTAAATCGATACAAATATCACTTCACAACAATAAGGAAGTAGCTGAATCGGACTCCAGAACTGTTAAACTAAGACGTAAAATGAAATATTTTCTTCAAGATACTGGTACATCTTTAATATTTTGTTTCAATCCCGCGTACTTGATGTTGTAGTGTAACAATGATAGATACACATGCAATAAATGTTGGTATTATTGCTAAAACAAATCAATAATAATAATTGTGTCTAACAAAAATGAAAAACGAATGATTAAAAAGTCCTTTTTGAAGTGTGTGTACACAAAACTATTGACACCCATAAACTGGCAGATCACGTAAAACCTCCCAAAAATTTAAACTCTTTTCTAAGTTTTGGTAGTAAGTCATATACCATTTTTAGAATACATTTGATTTAAAAAAAATAAAAATTTAATAATTTTATATTAAAAATTAAAATTATTTTAATTTTGATATAAAAATTAAGAAATTCTAGGAGCTTTTTTTCAGAATTTATGACGTACTGACAAAAATGGTTTCCTTGTACTTAACTTTATTTAATGACGTTAATGGAATGCTTATTGATTTGAACTATGATTTTGTTACTAGAAGGACTAACACCAAAGAAATATACTCTAAAATTCAAAACAATTTTTACAGAACAATGAAACTACTACTATAAAAAATAAATATTAAGTAACATTTATAAAGGGATATGTAACCTAATATTTCCAAATTTTCTATTAAACAGCTGGTAAAATTACAAAAAAATATTCACCTGCAGAGCTGTTTTCTGCCAAGGAAACTTGTTCATCAAAAATTGATAAAACCAATTAACCATTAAACCGAAAATACTGTATTTTTGACAGTTTATGTATCATTTGACCTGGAGTATTATTATTATTTTTTGTTTTAGAATCCTTGTGATGACCAAAGGCACCAAAAAATATGGTCTAAAAATAAGTCGTGTGATTCTTTGCCCAAGTTTCTTGTAATTGGTCCTCAGAAAACTGGAACAACTGCTTTGTACACTTTTTTGTCGCTACATCCAGCAATTGCTAGTAACGTGCAAAGTCCAACCACTTTTGAAGAAATACAGTTTTTTAATGCACATAATTATTTAAGGGGCCTAGATTGGTAAGTCATAATAATTTCTAAAATAAATGCACATATTTTTTTTACGTGGTTTGATATATATTTTCTTTCCAACATACTCGTCTGACATGTTAGCGTTTTAAATTTATACTACACAAGCATTTTAATGCGCTAGTAAAAACTCTTCGTTTTACATAATTCATTGTACTAAAATTAAAAGCTTCTTTATGGACCCTTTCACGGCTCTTTTACTACGTTTCGATATTTAATTAAGAAACTTAACTGTATTTCAGTTAAACGTAATTTAGCCTAGTCATTTATATTCCCGAAATATCAAATGTAATTTAGCATAGTCAATTAAAATATAGATAATATTAAGTGTGAATTTAACTTGCAACTATTATTAAAAATATAAACTGGATATTTTTCAGAGGTGGTTTCCCCCGATCATATTCTTTTAAGTAAAAAAGTGAAATTTGATACGTCAGTATTAAAAAATTGACATTAATTGACCTATTCCTTTGTTTTGTGTCACTTCTGATTTGACCGGAAATGACTGGTACTAAATTTTAAATGGGATTACCAGTATATTTTCTCTAATTTCGATAGAAAATATCATACTGAAGGCAACAACGAGTTATATGTAATTTTTTGGCAGTTTAGCGTCAAAAGATTCGGTTTTAAATTTTAATCTAGAGTGCCTTGACTCCGCCCGGGAAAGCCGTAAAAAACAAGACAATTAATCTTATTTTTCTATGGATACTTGATTTAAAATAAACCGTTTAAACGTTTTAATAGCACTCTAGATTGAAATTTTTAAAAATAAATACTTTACAGAAGTGTCAAATAATGACATATAAAGTGTCATTATCTTTGGAATTTCATATCCTATTGAAATAAGAGAAAATATACCCGTTTAAATTCACTGAAAGTTATACAAACCAAGTGAATAGGTCAAATAATGCATTATTTGTATTAAATACCGACAAATTTTTAATAGTAAACTTACCTCTGAGAAACAGCCGGTTTATTAACAAAATAATTACAATTTATACGAATCATAGACAGTTCTTGTTAGTACTCGTTGCTGGCTGCTGAAAAACTCGAAATCTTAGGGATCTTAGAAAAACACTTTTCTTATTTTGATACCTACCTAGTGAAAATATATTTTTACTTATTACTGCGACAAGATCCCTACTAATATCTGATACGAAAGAAAACAGTTGTATATCGTTAATAAATTGTTCTAACACATTTGAAAATTCCTTATAATCATGGGCAGAGTGTTCAGCCTAGGTATATTGTCTACTTGCATCTTTAGACTAGTTTTCTATGCTGAGATGGGCTTTTATTTCAGGAAAGATAATGCATATATAGCTCTTGTACCGGGTGCCCAAATAAGAAAGGACGCCGGCTGTATCTTGAAAGCTGTTTATCGCACAGCGTTGGGGAAAAATATTTTTAGTAAAAGAGGTCGAGAGAAATAGCTGGAAATTTTCAAGTTTCTAAAATTACTGCGAGATGGAGCAACCGCAACGGTAAATTGAAAAAACCTATTTTTTTTGCAAAATTATCTAGTATTAGGTACAGTTTTGATAAAATTAGCAAAAACTCTAACTAATTCTGCATTAGTTTGGTAAAGGACTTTTTGTCGTATTTCCAATAATAAGGTTGGGGGAAGATGATAAATAATGCAACTTTCAAATAGCTCTAACTCCCACATCTTTTATGCAAACTGGTTAGTTCTGGTTAGTTGTTTTTGCTGTTTGCTGATGTTATTAAAATTCTACCTAATACTAGATAATTTTGGTTTTTTTTATTTATCGTTGCGGTGGCGTCATCTCGCGGTAGTTGTAGAAACTTGAAAATAATTTTCAGCTATTTCTCTTGACCCCTTTTACTAAAAATATTTTTCCCCAACGCTGTGTGATAAATAGTTTCCGCGTTCCAGCCGGCGTCCTTTCTTATTTGAACTACCGGCACATGAAAATTTTTAAATTACTCTTTTTATAATTTTAGGTATATGAGTTTTTTTCCCAGTGACACCAACTCTTCTGCTCGATACTACTTTGAAAAAAGCGCCACCTATTTTGATGGTGAATTAGTACCCAGACGTGTTCATGCTTTACTACCTCATGCAAAATTAATAACGATTTTGATATCGCCAGCAAAAAGGGCATACTCTTGGTATCAACATACCAAAGCACATGGCGATACTGTTACGAATAACTACAGTTTTCATCAGGTAATAACAGCCAGTGATACTGCTCCAAAACCATTAAGAGATCTTCGAAATAGGTAAGTTGAAAATTTTCATAGCGATAATAATAAGCCAATTAAGTTTGCTAAAATATAAAATGACCGATTTTTATGAATGAGTACGTATTCCGTTACTTAAGAATCTATGGGTCTTCACTGTGAGCAATGGTGAACACTATTGAAAAAACCGAACTTTTCCGAATATTGGGACCTAGGCGACACTCTCTAATGCACCCTCCATAGCCTATGGAGGGTGCTAAATAATTTTTTTTTGTATATGATTCAACAATACTAAGAAATTTCATTTTTTTTAAATTATTTTTCTGTCTTTTTTACACGTTTTATTGATTAGCTTTAGTACCAAAACTTCTTAAAACAAATTTATTGATATTTAATTTGAAGTTCCATAAAACTAAATAAATACAATAAAGTTATTGTAAAAGCACTATTTATAAGACATTTTTATATGGATTTCGGTGGCAGGCAATAATTCCTTTGGAAAAAAAAAATATTTAAATAGTTTTTGCGCATTTATGAGGCTTTTGTTAAAATACGCAAATATTTAGATAATAAAAATAAAATTAAAAAATATAAAATACTTTTTTAATGTTTGCAAGTGATCCTCGAAAAACCTATAATAGTAGTGTATTTTCAAAATGGTTATTTTAATTACATGAAAATAAAATAAGGAAGCTGGATAAATTACACTTACGGTACTGACGGCGTCAATATGAGCTTTACTTTTTACATGCTTAGCTTTTGACATAAGAAACTTTTGAATATTTAGCGATTGGGGTAACATATGGAAACAATATGTACGTGTTATAAAAGATATATTTACAGAAGATTAAGATGGTTGTATAAATTAATATCTAATTATTAACAGAAACTATAAACGAGTTTTTATGTAAATTAAATTTGAATTATTTATCTAAAATGTATAAGCTCTTGTGATAATTTTACTTATTTTTTTCTTAATATTTTTGTTTTAAATCATTTACGATTTAATAAGACATTTATATTGACCATAAATATATTAAAAAAAAGTTCTAAGTAACTGACGTTTTAACAAACAGTCTCACCATTGGTCCTAGATAGTATAATTGAAAGATGTTCTTTTTTTATTCCAAATTCTAAAATAAATACATATTAATCTAAAAAATTGGTTACTCCGTAATTATAATATAATTGTTAAGTAAAAAATAACCTAATTTTGCAGCACACTTAAACACTAGACCTTAAGCTAAAAAAGTTAATCATAACGTAAAATTTTACAACTTAGGAATTTTAAATATGAGTATTACAAATATATTTCGGAACTATATGCACATATTTATTTGATTATTCTATAAATTAAAAATACAGATTCTCTTAGTAGTCGAGATGTATTACGCTGCTGCGCCGTCATTCACTTAATTGAAATTTATCGATAAAGCCCAAAGTAACCATTACCCAAATAGACTCACATCTTAGAAGGCACTGAAAAGTCCGTGAATGGTTATGTGAGGGTGTCATTTAAAATAAATCAACTACCACACTGACACTTTGGTCGGACTTATAGGTCTTAAGGTAAAATGCTTTTGGTTGGTCAATATGATGTCGTTAGTAACAATAAGGTTTAGCATTGGCATCCTAGCAGGTTTATTGTAGTTTTCAGTATTTTATGGTGTCTTGTTAAAGCTGTTTATTTTAATTACGATTCCATAAACATAACACAATCTTGCAAACCTCGGCCTGAAACACATATACCTAATAAAGCTTAATAAAACATTGTTTTATTGTTATTTTTAGATGTTTAAATCCAGGCAAATATGCTCAGCACCTGGAAAGATGGATGACTTACTTTTCTCCGCAATCTCTACATATTATCGATGGTGAAGAACTTAAGTCAAATCCAGTCGAAACTATGAATGAGTTGCAGAAGTTCTTAAAAATAACACCGTTTTTCAATTACACTGAGCATCTACGGTAAGTTATATTGTTGAAGATTCTTTTAAAAATCGGTATATCTGAAACACCATTTTTGCCAAATTCAGTTGCCTTATAATGATTACGTCGCCATTTGTTCATAGTTTAGGTTTCTTTTATCAATTTGTAACCCAATTCTTTAAGACTTACAGCCCATTGTTTAAAAAATTAAAAGTTTGTTAACTAAATATATTTTATAATTTCTAACGATCTGATACATTTCCTAAAAGTAGGTTTGGAGGAAAACTACCCCGTTATGTATGTCTGATCTGATCTGAAAGTTTGGGTGGTAATACCACAGCACCTAGACCTTAGTAGGTCCTTTGTGCTTCCCCTTGTAGGCGGGAGATTTACTGTGTGGTCCAGTCTATTGATTTAATGTAGTTAACGACGTCTTTATGTGGAATCTTCCTAATTTTGGCCAGATGCTAGTTTGTACCCAGCATGCAGTTCCGTTCAAATGTGAGGGCGGGACAATCGCAAAGAATATGTTCCACGGTCTCATTTTCTTGTTCACAGCGTCTGCATATTTCTGTTTCAATTAAACTTATTTGAAATAGGTGTCCTCGTAGCCCGCAGTGGGCAGTTAGAACGCCCGTTAATACTCGAAGGTTCCTTCTGGACGTCGTAAGGCATCTCGCTATTTCCATGTCTGGATAGCTTAGCAGTATTTTTGCAAGTTTGAAGAAGAAAACGATGGGAGTAAACTTTTATGATGTCTGTTATCGCTGCTGTTGTCAATCCAATGGTGGGGGAGGAACCAACAAGCTTTTGTTTCGCAGCCGCCCTGGCTAACGAGTCAGCGGTATAATTACCTATCATGCCCCTTGATCGAGATTATTTTGAGAGATATTAAGGTATGGTGACATTCTAGAACAACTCCTGAAGTAATGCGTGGTCTCTTCAGGGCTAGTAGTGCTTGTCTACTGTCTGTATAAATACAGATAGTATTGTTGGTAATGTTTCGACTTTTAATTTCGTGAGCCGCTATGGTTATGGCCATCAGTTCGAATTGAAGCACGCTGGTTTCAGCACCCATTGTCCACCCGATTTTCAGGTTTAAAGTTGATGAGTATATGCCACAGCCTGTACCCGCCTTGGTCTTTAAGCCGTCAGTGTAAAGGTTAATAGTACCTTAACACTCGCCCTTTTTTCATATGGTTCCTTTTGTGTTGATTGTGTAGGGTTTGTTAAAAACAAATCTAGCTCCAGTTGACTCCGCTCTTGCCTGTAGAATTGGAAGTTCTTTTGTAGCATCGCACCACATGCGTCATCCAGTTGAGCCAGTCCCTACATTAGTATCTAGACCGACCATGCGAAGGCCTGTTAGAGTCATCAAAGCCGCTTCCCTTACAAAAATGTCAACGGAATGAGATTTAATATTATCTCCATGGCTCTAGTTGGTGTAGTTCTTATAGCTCCTGTGATGTTTAAACATGCTTTTCTTTGAATTTGATCTAACTTATGTTTCGTTGTAATCTTTTTTTTGACCATCACACTATTGAACTGTATGTTACCATGGGTCTTTTTATGGCCCTTTAGATTCAATAGGCTACTTTTGGAGAGAATCCCCAATTCTTACCTATAGTTCTGCGGCATTGGTCAAATGCAATATATGGGTGCTTTCTTTATTCTGTTTTCCAAGTGAGAATTCCATGTTAGCTCACTATTAAAGGTAATACATTACATATGCGTACTTTAACAGCTCTTAAACCTCAAAAGTTTTTACCACACTTTCTTTTTTGAGTATGTAGCGTGAATCTGCTGTCTTAAGAGGTGTTTCTTTTATTTTTCCAAACTTTTTCTTATGACTCATATTTCATAACCATTATTAGACTAAAAATAAAACTTAACAAACTGTGCTAGACTGCGGACCTACGTCTTCAAAGAGCATTTATTTTTTCACAAAACCATTTATCTTTAAGACATGTATCAATAGACTGCCTCCCACTTCACTTTAGATACTTGCGCTCTGTTATTTACGATTCTTTACTTGACCTAGCCAGAAATACTTTTCAGTAACAAAGTATGCTATAAAATGAACTTTTTAGGTTACTGTCTGTAAAGGCGCTTTCTCAGAACTTTGTCGTGTCGCCAGCAACACCCTTCTTTAGCTTATTTGACTTGAAACAATCTCCAACAATAAAGTTCCACAAAGTCACAAGAGTTAGGAATTCGTAGGGTCACAACACCGTACAGCAGAAAACTTCTAATAGCAAAAAAAAATAAAAAATAGAGAGTTAATGTGGCAGCGACACGTTTTAAAGTTAAAATAAATTTAACTCGAGAGGATGTTGTCGGGGACAATGGAGTGGGGACAATCTGTCAATTTCAAATTTTTTATTGGTCTCCGACATGTCGCTGGCGACACGGCTTAGTTCTGAGAACGACCCTTAAGCATCATTAAATTATGGTAGAGGAGTTGATCATGACGGACCCACTTGACAAACTTTTTTTAATTTAATACATAGGATTCGTTCGTTAGTCATTTAGTTTATGCAGGGTTGGTCATATGTCCATATTATTCGCCGCAATTTTATGGCTGATTATGCTCTTTTACAGAAAGTCCAACAGCTTTCTTCCAAAATATTTTATATAAGTGCTGTAAGTATTGTTATACACAAAATTTAAAAAATAGCACATAAAATGTTACATTTTCATATAACTATACAACTTCTACAGTAAGAAAGAACCTTATTTTTTACCACAGAAACTAAGTTTATTTTTACAAAAATTTGCATTGTAATATTCATGAAGTATCTTTCTACCGCACCAGACTGTAAAAATTAAGTATTTGCTATTAAAAAAATATTGACTAAAATCAGACATATAGTCGTTTGGATATAACCAAAATCGTGCTCATTATGTGTAGAGTTCATAGTCCATAATCGCTTTTCTTTCGAAAAAAATTAAATTACTTACTTTATTACAATAGTCTATATTTATTTTGATTAATTAAACAAATTAAACTAATGAAATGTGTCTTTAGGTTTGACAAAAAGAAGGGGTTTTTTTGCCAAGTGATAAATGGTGATAGCACAAAATGCCTAGGTCGTAGCAAGGGTAGGCAGTACCCTCCTATGGAAGAAAAGTCTCTAAAATATCTACAAAGATATTATTTAAGCCATAACACAGCTTTAGTTAAGTTATTTAAGAAGAATGGAATCAGGGTAGTCCCTAACTGGTTAAAAGAAGATTTATCTGATAAAAATGACACTGATAGTTAAATTAATTCCATCTTGCCAATGTTACACATGTTTTTTATTTTGTTTTTGCAAATTGGGTTACTAAACTTATTATAAAAAAGTTTTAAAAGATATTAGATATGTCAGCTACATGCCTATGTATTGAATGTAATGACATAACATTAATGTATAAAAACCATATAAAATCAAAAAATAATTACGATCACTATGAAATTAGGAAATTATATTTATTTTTTAGGCAAAAATTGTTCTCAGTAGATGTGGTTTCAATTTAATTTGGCCTACCAACTTTGGTAGTGTGAAAAAATTTAGAGTTGAACATATAATCTTCCGTGTAATAAATATTTTTATTAACTTTTCTTTAATTAATTTTTATTTTAAACTTAACTTTCCATTACCATTTAGCATTTTTTTTAATTCTGAAAAAGCGTTTTACATGCAAGATATGCTGATGGATTTAATCTACAGGTTTGTTAGTGACATATCAACAAACTTTGCAAAAACAGAAATTGTGCAACCCGTGTTTATTTTATAATTAAATAAAGGTAACATAAGATTTTGGTTTTTGACTTATATATCATTATAATAATAAAATTAAATAAAAAATATTTATATTTTTTAATGGGATTATAGAGCGAAATGTTTATATAAACTTATTTATATTTACTTTTCTTAGTATCTTTGGTGACTAGTGATCAGTTGTGTAGCAAAAAACAGTTTTCAGTGTTACAATAAATAACATAAAAGTTACATTTTGACTGCGTGAGAAAGATACTAAGGTAAAATTACTATTATCCATTGCTATCCTTTTTATATTAGGGTGAATTAATAAGGGCCAAATTACCATTTTTGAGGTGGAAGAGTTTTTATAATACAAAAGGCTTCTGAGCATGCAAAATCAAATTTACATTTTATTTTAATTTAGTTACAAAATCTACCTCTATTTTTACCCTAATTTAGTTAAAGGAAAGATTTAAACCAAAATAAAATAGGTATTGACATTGCCACAACACAAACTTATTCTAAATTTAGAAAAAAGATTAATACATAATTCTTTTCCCAAAGAAACAAAACGCAATAGCAAACTTTAACAGGCCTATTGCAATATAGTGACACTGCATTTTGTGGTTTTTGTGCTCTGGCTCTCGAATAATAAAATTTCTATTACCAAAAAAAAGGATAAATAAGTTAAAAACTAAAATCTTTTAAAGAAGGGGTTGTGGACTGTGTGTACGTTGTGAAATAAGTAGAGGGAGAAAAAAGTGGCTATTTTCGTGCAAAACTATACATTTTAAAAATCTGGGTAGAACGCTTTCGGCTACAAAGCCATCTTCGTCATTTGCCGAACGAACGAAAATACGCATTTTTTTCTTCCATTACTTGAAATATTTTACAAATTCAAGACATTTTTACCCCCAATTTGGTTTTGCTTAAAATTAGTATAATTTAAAAGCCGGAGTGGTACTACTTGAACATACCAGGAGATCGATGACAATCTTTAGAGCATACTTTTTCTACATATTTTAGTAGCAAAATATAAGATTTGACAATATTCGAAAGCAATTTAAATCAAGGTAGAATCCTGTAAATGTTTTAAATTATACTTAAATTAAGCGAAATTAAAAGGATGTTTTTAACATGTAAACTTATTGTTAGAATTGCTTATCGTATATATTTTCTTTGTACATAGATATTTATATACTAAGTACTTATATATTTTATGTAAATATTATACTAAGTTATTATTAAGGCCTAATAAGTTATATTAACTTCATGTACTAGTATGTAATAACAGAAACATTGAACAAATATTATTTTACATATCAATTTGACAGCAATACATGTTTTATTTATTTATATTTATTTATGACATTTTAAATAGGCAACTATAGTAGTTTAAACTTAAATAATTTTTATTCTGGCCAAAGTTTTAAAATATTTTTGTATACATTTTTTTGTTCTTTTTTGATGCTTTACTAACTTGACAGTAATAACTTGGTACAAAATAGTTCGTGAGAACTTCTATATAATTAGTTATCATTGTTCCTAATTCATGATAATAGCCCAAATTGATCATGGGCACTTTGATTTTTTAATAGTATTTATTTACTAAACTATGTTTTTTCACCGGCTCAGCCTGTATAGAGAAAACTATTTTTGAAACGGTAACTTTTCTAATTTTTGTTGTTTTTTTTACTTTGTTGCTATTTAGAGTTTCGTCTCTGCTGGCCCACCACGTGTTTTCTTATTTCGTTCATAGGTATCTAGAATTGATACCTATTCGCGAGTCTCTCGGCTTTTGTATAAGCATAGTGTTAAATTTATCAGTGTATTTTTGTTAAAATTTTGGGTTAGATAACCATATTCAAACATAATATTTATTTCAATATTACTATGTTTATATTAGTAAACTTAGCAAGTATTGTGAAAATGTGTTGTAATACGCATACAAAGTTACAAATTTTAAAATTAATTCTAATTTATGTTGTTCTGTTAGGTTTTGCCGTGAAGGTACTGAAAATATACACCAAAATTTTAAAATAAGTTGGATATACTGTTAGTTTGTCTTTTCCTATTCCCTTATTTAAACTCATTTTCAACTTTGGCAGTGATTCAAAACGTTTTTGTAAGCATTAAAGTTACCATCAAATAATACAAATATAGCCTAAAAAAGTATAATAAGGCAGAGTTTTAATTATTTCGTTATGAATTACAGAGTGAGACAGTAAAATTAAAAGATATAGGTCTCGCTATCAGGGCCGGATTTAACTTTTTGCCGCCCATACGCTAATATATTTTTGCCGCCCTAATATGTCAATATTTTTTGGATATCAGAACGAAAAATTAAGCATTAAAAGAATGTAATTTTTGCTAGTAATTCTTATAAAAATGTAACAAAAGTAAATTATATATTCTTTAAAACAAACAAATTTCATAACATAAAAACAAAATATAAATTAAAATGGTAAAACAAATAAGTCTTTTTTGAACTATATATTATTAAATAACACTAAAATGTTGTACTTCCATGGTCTTTATTTGTTAATTTACACATTTCGGGTGATGTATCTCCAACCGTTTGCATGTAATAACTAAAAACTATTCTTAAAATTCAGCAACGGCTGCCAGATATCCGGAATATCGATGCTAGGCTTGCTAAATACATTTTGGTTGTTTACAATTATTACAGCTTCTATAAATTTTCTTTTCTTCTAGTGGGTTTCTTTATTAATGGTTTTTGCTTTCGACCATTGTATGCGGTATTGTTTTGATCAAGCGTGTTCGGCAATCCCAGACTTCGACGTTTCACCTCGTTCCGTATGTTTTTTGTGCTCTTTAACTCTAACTTCAAGTGTTCTTTTCGTTTCCTGATGTATACCTCACCACATTCACAGGGAATTTAGTAGATACAATCATTATTTAAAACACTGTTGTCTCGTCTTAGTAAGAATACTTCTTAGAGTAGTTTGGGATTTAAATGCCGTTTTAATATTATACTTATTCGCGATTCTGCGGATCTTTTCCGAAGTACCTTTAATATATGGGATTGTCATAAATATTTAGTCACGTGGAGTCTCGTTCAAGTTAGAGTTTCTTTTCTTATTTTGATATTTTTCGATTGTTTCCTTTACTAGTATCTCACTCTATCCGTTCTGCTTAAGATCCCTAGTTATGTTACCTATTTCCTCTTGCAGGGATTCCTTACTGTTACATAAGATCACTGCACGATTATATAGAGTAAGTATAACCCCCTGTTTGGTTTCGTTAGAGTGATTAGAATTCTGGTGTAAATATTTCCCACTGTGGGTAGGTTTTCTGTATACCGAGGTTTGTATATGTAGTAATAGTAATAAAGACAATGGAAGTCCAAGATTTTAGTGTTATTGAAACCATAAAATTGTCTAACACTTTCAAGAAAATGTATTATTTAATTATAGGCAAAACCCTATACTAACATTTTTCTTCGAACCTTTTTTTCTGCAAAATCATTAATTATATTATTGAAAATTACGATTATATTATTTAAAAAAAATTAATCGTAAACTTGCCTCCCTAGGCTTCAGCCTACTCAGCCTTTGCATAAATCCACCCCTGCTTGCTATTGCATTTGAAAAAATCGAGAAAGTACCGTGCGTTTTAAGCCACCCTGTAATTTTTTTTAAATATAATATAGTTCACTAACAGTATAATTATTAAT
The DNA here is from genome assembly GCA_019359885.1 of Listronotus oregonensis. Classification (NCBI taxonomy): domain Eukaryota; kingdom Metazoa; phylum Arthropoda; class Insecta; order Coleoptera; family Curculionidae; genus Listronotus; species Listronotus oregonensis. The sequence goes on along the minus strand of JAHBCN010008480.1, from coordinate 18,791 downwards.
TAAATTTTCTATCTTCTAAAACGTAGGGTATGGCGGCGCTAGTTGGGCAATCAAAATATCTCACAAACTACACACCTCACGCTAACACATCCATGTTTAAAAGATGCGGTCGGGGGAAGGGAGTTTATTGCTAAACCTTTTTATTGAGTGAGGTATGCGCACGCTTCGTTTAGTTTGCGAATAAAAAAAAAACTTGTGTTCGCGAATATTTCTTTTGTACGAGCCAAATATTATCTTCGTTAAATCAGGAAAGTGTTAGCTTTTCATAAGTTTAGTATATTTTTGATATTTAGAAAGAAACAGGATTTAATTTAAGTTCATATTATCTCATTAATGTATTTTTTAGATTTTACCTTTATTGAGAATCTTGTAAATGCTAAAGTTTTATATTAGGTAGAAAGACTAAGTATATTCCAAATATTACGTTTGAGATATGTTGATTTTTTTATTGAGTCTATTTTTATGTTTAATAGTAATTTTATTTTATGCCTAGTAAACATTTAAGCCATAATTTGGCATGATTTTATAATTGCCTAATTTGCCCCATACCCTATGTCTGACTTTTTTGACTTAAACAACTGTAGCTCTTAAATATAACGTATTACAAATTTGTTACTATAAAGATTTTTAGAAAGGAATAAATTACTTACCCATCAGTATGCATAACAAGTAATTTGAAGTTATCGCTGAGGAGCGATCAACTGCCTAATTACGCCCGCCCTACCATAGATGGTAGGGAAGTTAAACCGTTTTCAATATAAAAGTTGTCATAGGTCCTAATATACCCACCATTTTAAAATATTAAAACTGTATATTGTTAGAATGGCAAGCCCAAATCGTATTCCGAATAATATATAAGCTATTCTGTTTAGTTTGGTTTGCTACTGAATTTAGAAACACTCTGTTTATCTAAAAATAATTGTGTGTCATGCATATAGGTTGTCTTTGATTATATTTACGTAGCATCATAGTCCCTTTATTTTTAAAAATAAAAAAATATTGTATATAAAAATTGTAGTTTTTTTTTACATTATCTTTTTAAATTATCAGTAAAAAAATATCTCGATAAAAAAATTTAAAAATATAGGTAACTTAAACTTTTTTAAATGAAACACCCTGTATATTATGCACTACAACAAAAGATCATTTTTTCTGATTTCAAACATTGATGATATTTGGGTGAATAATTTTTTTAGGTATTTTAGCTTAAATTCTAAATAAATTGGAACAAAAGTTTTATATTAGTATCAAGAAAGCCATGGAAACAATAAAATTGTTATGTTGCTGAATTTGGTGAGGGTTTACTCTGGACCAATAATGTTTATTCTTGCGATTAAACATGCTTGCTATAGTGAGAAAAAGACTCGTCGGTGAATAGAATTTTATTTAAAAACTCTAGATCCTGCTGCATTAACCTAGCTATTCCCAATGCATACTTGGGTCGGTCCTGCCTGTTTTAATCAGAAAGATTCTGGACAAATATAAATTTATAAGCATGAAATGTTTAATTAAGTTCAGATGCCGCATGCGAGACTGATATTTCAGGATTTTCTAAAATTATTAAAAGTAGTTAGTGCTAGACCAATAGAAAAAGTATATTAATTATACTGAAAAAAAAACGAGGATATCCACATCTTCGTTTTAATTTCGTGCTACAGTCCTTTTCTTTATTTTGATGTTTTCTCGTTCACTAAACTTTCTTACTATGTATTTAATAGTGTCTATAGATGATACTCGCCGTTAAGGATATGAGTGATATTTCCTTTGCACTGTCGTTATATTATTATAGTTGTCATAAAAAGACGCACAATACCGATTTTTTGTTCTTCTGAATAGGCCATCGCCAAGAAAGCAATATAAATTATTCTTAATAGTTAAAATGATACACTTTAACTTTTAACAATTTGGAGACGTCAAATTTATTTTAACAGTTTCGTTGTATTGCATAATATACGGGATGTTTCATTTAAAAAAGTTGAAGCTGCCTATATTTTTCCATTTTTTTATTGCGATATTTTTTACTAATAATTTAAAAAGTTCATATGGAAAAAAACCTACCATTGTTATAATATTTTTTTTCTATCACCAAAAATAAAGGCTCTAGATGCCACGGAAATATAACCAAAGACCCTGTACCCCTAACACTAAACGCTGTTTTTATGGTATCACCATAAACAACATTTTAGTTTTTTGGTTTTATCGAACTATTTTTATCAAGTTATTTTCTGTTATGTTTCAATTAAAAAAGGGCACACAAAGCTCAGTATAATAGGGTCTGATTTTTTGTAACATTACGAGCTATCTTTAACTTATCTTGAGGCCATAATTTAAAAAAAAATTAAGCTAAAATAGTACAAATATAACACATCCAAAGATTAACGCAGAATTTCTCGCTTTGCTACGTAACCAAAATTAAAATGACACGGCAAGTCGGACTATACACATTGTTATCTGCGGGTATTAAATCTACAGAAAAAAAATGATTGCGATTAGTGCTTGTAAACATTCGGATAATATAAGTATAAAATCGAATCAAATATAAGGATCACTAACTGAAAATTAAGAACCACTTGTCGCGACGCTACGTGCAGCTGTGTAGGAAATGACTTTTGCCGCTTTCTCATAGGCAGGAGTCATTTCTTAAAGTATATATTGAATATGTTGACAGCAACGGGTTCTTTTTTAGAGAAATGCCTTGTCCAATATTGAGAAAAAATAACTTATATTGTCTTTAAACTATGAAATTACCATTAATACTATACAATATTATAATTTAATTACTACAATTTTAAAAACGTGCTAAAGGTATAACAGTAAATGGCGGAAACCAGATTATTTTAAAGGTTTTTGGTTCTAACTTAGTTTTTAGCAATCTAGATAGTAGTATCAACTTTCTTTTTAACCAGAAATAACTTTTTCACATTTCTCGTTAAACAGAAGTTGATATTATTGTCTTAAATATTAAACAGGAATTTTAAGGTAATTTAGACTAGCTTATTCCATAAATTGTAACAATGAGTTCCCTGGTTTAAACAAATATTTCAAAAGAGGGAAATGGTAGCTATTTTTTCATATAAATCTAGGAGGACATCGAGTTTTGGAAACCTATACACGACTTAATAAGTTAATTTTTTACTTTTTGGTCTTCATCACAAAATATTAGTAAATCTATTTTATATTATTGTTAGATGTGTTATTTTTGTAATTTTTACAGCTTAAAGCAGTTATCGTAACTATATAAAATGTTTAAAATACAAGGTATTTATCTAAAAATATAATTTTGCGAATAACGAAGGTTTAGTGAACAAATTACGAGTAATATATTCACCTACACAGCCGAGCGGAAAATCATGTGCTTTATAGAATACATAAGTTTTTATTTAAAACAACTTTTTATTTCTAGATTTAAACAGCCTTAGTTTATAGAACAAATGTGTTAACGAGGATGGCTCCTATACCTGATCAGCCAAAATTTGTCCATTTCCATTTGAGGACTATAAAAATAATCAAAAATATATTACATTCGACCAAAAAGTCAGTAATCATGGTTACAAACGCAGTTGACCAATGCGAAGACTTTTTAATTTTTTCTTTACTTGATCCATTCTCAAACGAAAGTAGACAGATTTTTAGGTATCCACTTGGGAGACCTGCCTCTGAAAAAAATATTATAAGAGTAGCAAACGCATCCGTGTTATTAAATTTTTGAATACTAAAATTATTCTTGCTGCAATTTGTTTTAATAATAAGGTTTATCAGCTTAAAAAAAAATTGTAAACAACTTATTTCATTATTTTCAAACTAAAAAAGGAATGAACCAATAAATTTTTTAGTTGTTTATGAGTATTATTAATGTACGAGTATACAAAATCATTTATTAATATCCTCTATTATTGTGCGTGGATTTCTATTAATCAACGATTAAAAAATTGGCAACTGAAAATACACAAAAGAAATATTTAAAGCGGAATTACTATACGTCTGCAAAGTAAACTTGCAGACACGAGTCGCTAGTTGCAGATGTAACTTCGATAACCCGTATTACAAAAATAATTTTCTACGTATGGCAGCCGTAAGATGTCTGCAAATTTGTGGATGCTTTACAGGTGCTGCAAATAGTCTGCAAAGGTAAAAGTTGAAAAATTATTTAAAAAAAAGGAAATTGGATATCGGATACATTATTGGCATTTGATCCCCGTTTCTTTTCATTACTTTTTAAGATCAATTAAAAATAAACTTTATGATTACTTCGATATTAAAAGCCCCCAAAAATCCAAATGATATTTTGGTTTCAGGTATTTTTATCAGATTACAAGGTAATTTATAATTTAATATTGCTATCCTTCTTTAAGTATATGCCAGTAAAAAACATAAATCGTAATTCAGTACACCAGAATAGTACTTTTTTCTTGGATGGCTTTGTCTTTCAAGGTAAACCAGCAATAGTAAAATAAGTTTTTTTAAAAGTAAATATGCCGGATTTGCAGATACTTTTTGAAGTAGGTGACACCCTTCTGCAGAGTTGCATCTGCAAGTCGGCCATATTTGCAAATCTGCATGGTTGCAGTTGTAGATGTATTGTAATTCCACTGTTAGTCTATTTATAACATTCTCATTTAAATAATAACCTTTATAATCCTGTTAAGTCGGTTGCCTAATATCAATATACATGCCAAAAAAATTTAAGAAATATTATTCTTTTCACAATTTAATAACAAAACGATTGCTGGAAAAATATTGTAACTAACTCGTGCATTAACTGGCGATTAATGATCTCAACACATAACGCGCTTGCTTGACTCGCGCGTTTAATGACATCGATAATTTAATTGCCATTAATATTATCCTTGTTTGTTAAATATCTATTATAATACTTTAAAGTTCAGCTAAGTATTATCCGACAAGCGCTCCCTGTTGGAGCCTCTTCGAGTATAAATAAAATGCTAAACGTAGAAAGGTCAAACACAGATTTATTTAAGGTATCTTTTTCTTTAAAATCCCTTTTATAAATTTTTATTGGAGGTTTTCTGATAGATCGGACATGGCAAATGCCGTCATTTTTACGAAATTTATTTGATGGTTAATGGAAAGAGTTGTGTTTTTCCGTAAAGGTTTTTCATTCCTAGTTGTTCATGGTCATACCAATTGTTTAACAGTAATTTAAACTGTCTTAATCCATAAAATTCTATATACATTGTTAACATTTCCTTATTTTAATGTCTACTTATTATTGATGTTTGGTTTTCTTTTAGTATGTTTTAATGCTCCTTCTATTCTGACCAATATTTCATTGCAGTTTGTAATTTTATAAACGCTTGTCGTGTCAATTTTTTTTGACTTATTTATATTGACTAGCACTAATATTCTACCTAATTAACCTTATTTGAAAAAATGACCTTAAAGCCTAATTTATGTAGTCTACTTATAATAAATTTCTTAGACGCGTCAATTCTAAATAAAAATTTACCACATGTGGACATACAACAATAAAAATTTATAAAGGGGATGTTATAGTCCCAAAGCTGTCAATCCAAAAAGTCCCCTCATACCTTGCATGTAATTTTTATGAAAATTAATAGTTTAAAAATATAGGAGTTGAAAACGCGAGGTTTGCGTGGATTTGCAAAGCCGGAAAAATGTTTTAAAAAATTAATTAATTTTAAAAATGGATTAATTTTTCTCTCCCATGGAATGAAATGGTTTGCCTAAAGTGTATTTGATAGAAAATTTCACTCTCTTTCAAAAAAAAATTACGCAAACCAATTTTTTTGGCCGGGAGAGTCAGGCAAACCTTTTAAAGTGTGTGATGAGGGAGAAAAATTTTTCCTTATACATGACATGGTTTTTTATTTTTTTATTTTCTTCCTTTTTAAAAAAATCTTTGTTTGCGGGCTTAGAAACGGCCGGAAATATCCGGCAAACCAGCTTAAAATCCATTCACTCCATAGTCATTTTCGATAAATAGAATTATAATCAATAAATATACTTTAGAATGAATGTTTTTTTGTAAAAATACTGTTGTTCCATAATGATTGTAATTTTATATATTTTATCAAAATTTATTTATTTTTTTAATAAAATTACTTATGTATTTTTTTTTTCATATATGTACATAATGCAGTTGCTGTAGAGGTAAGCTTCAAGAAGTACGATAGTTTCTATAGTTTCCATAGTTCTTAAAAAAGTGGAAGCGAAAAAGATGTTTTGTTTAGGTGGAATTTACAGACTTGTCTCTTTCTATCATCTCTATACTTAAAATTTATTGTCTGGCAAATTTATTATTTTGAACGAAAATTTATGTGTACGCTTTTTTACAATATATATATATATATATATATATATATATATATATATATATATATATATATATATATATATATATATATATATATATATATATATATATATATATATATATATATATATATATATATATATATATATATATATATATATTATAATATATATATATATATATGCCATATATATATATTAGACTAAATAAGCCGTGAAGAAAATTTTCTTCACAAAATATAAATTTGCTTCAGACTATGATAAGTATAGAAATATGTATTTGAAATTCACTACAAACATCATATAATATGAAAAAAAATCATTAATAATTTTATTAAAAAAATAAATAAATTTTGATAAAATATATAAAATTATAATCATTATGGAACAACATATTTCTACAAAAAAACATTCATTCTAAAGTATATATTGATTATAATTCTATTTATCGAAAATAAGTTCGGAGTGAATGGATTTTAAGCTGGTTTGCCTGATATTTCCGGCCGTGTCACCCGCAAACAAAGATATTCTTATAGAGTACATTAAAAGGAAGAAAATAAAAAACCATGTCACGTATAAGGGAGAATTTTTTCCTCATCACACACTTTAAAAGGTTTGCCCGACTCTCCCGGCCAAAAAAATTGGTTTGTGTAAACTTTTCCTGAAAGAGAATGAAATTTTCCCTCAAATACACTTTAGGCAAACCATTTCATATTATGGGAGAGAAACATAATCCACTTTTATAATAATTAATTTTTTTAAACATTTTTCCGCCTTTACAAATCCACGCAAACCTCGCGTTTTCAACTCCTATAGTTTTAAACTATCAATTTTCATAAAAAAAAAATTATATGCACGGTATGAGGGAACTTTTTGGATTGACAGCTCTTGGACTTTTAGTAAGGAACATTTCAAAAGTCATCCTTTATTTGACTTTTTTGCCAGAACGGCTATTTTTGTTGACAAATAAAACTTTTTAATTGTGATTCGCCAACTATCATTCCTAGATATAAAGTGTGACAGATTTATATGGCGATTTTTTTTAGTGCTCAAAACTGAGAAATCGCGTATTGCTACCAACTCTTACTATCTAGACGCAACACAGATATAAAAAACATTAAGGTATTAGATCATGAGAAAAATAAAAATTCATGTTTAAAATTTTCTGATTTCCTATGCATCTACCGATAAAAGTGAATCGACGCCGACGTTTGAAATATTTCTTACGTCCCAACTGAGAAAACTTTGATTTTAACTAAAAATATTTTATTTAAGGGACTAAATAGCATACATATAGATTATAGAAATGTGAAGTTATTTATTTCAAATTTTAAAATTTATATAGTCTATAAGGCAACCTGTTATGGCGCTCAACTCAAGGTTGCATACTTTTTGTTGCTCCCTCTTTAGATATAGTACCATCAGAAGGCAATGCATTTTTATTTATTTTATTGAATTAAAGTAAGATATATTAGGAGTATATAAGGAATTAAAAGTGCAATAGGATTTCCTTACGTCCAATGTAGAGCTTATAATATGTAATAATCTTAAACACAAGTATGTCTGATAGCTACTAATTTTTATTTTTAACTTATGAATTATAAAAAAAATGTAATCAAAAATTCAGAATGTTTACATAATAAATGTTAAATGTTGCATAGTTCTTTGGCTTATGATAAAATAAAAAGTTGTACGAATGTGTAGGGACAATTTAAAGTTTCTTTTTGCAAAATTTAAACTTAAAACTACTTTTATTTGTAGTCGGATTTAATATGTTGTTACCGACCACAACGTTTGTTTCAGACAGATGTTTATTTAAAGGTTAGTTTGATTTTCATTATTATTAAAAACAAACCGAAGGTTAGGTTTTGGCCAAAAATCGACCGAAACTCGCGTCGAGAAAACTTCACTTACAAGAGTAAATCTTTAGCTTGTTCATGTTAAATTATTAATGTTAATATAAAATAAATAAATAACCATTTTTGTTATGTTCTTCTACTATTGTATTTTATTTTATTTAACACAAGTTAACTATCCATATATGTGTAAAAAATACTTTCAGTGTAGTTTCCAAAATAAAGGATGCGCTCATGCGCGCTCGTACTTTTATTTTTACTGACAAAAATAAAATAAATTTACTTAAAAAATATTATTTACAAATGCATTAAATATACCAATTGTATCATGTTTTTGGGACTTTTAAGAAGCTTTGACTGTATACATAATTATACTTCCATTAAAATTCATGCAGTTCCAGGGGTTTCACATGTTTTAAACTGTTACTGTTTTCTTGTGTGAGTTTTATGAGTTCTCTGATGTTCCAATAAGTAAGGTTAAAAGACAAAATATTTTTAAACAAATGGATTTTTTGTCATTGAGATATTTTTAAAAAATTCTGAAAATAAGTTGCATATCGCAAAATAAAAAAAAAAACCTTCTTATTTAGTTTTAGGCTTACTTTAATTAAAAAGTAATAGACATTTCAAAAATTTTGATTTTTGATCTTAATTTTTCGATTTTGTCACTAAAAGTCATTTTCTTAACACCTATTAGGTATATGATTTTAAATTTAAAAAAAAAAGTTTTTTCATTGATAAAACAACAAGAAATAATTGTACATGTGGTGGTGGTAAATGACCAACGGAATACGTTTTTAAATTTTAGACACTGTGTTCAATATTTGGTAATTTTAATTCTTTAAATAAAAATTTAGGAATAATACTCCGGGTGGCCTAAAATTTTGACAAAAAGTTACTTTATTTAAAAACTACATTTTAAATGTATGTCTTAAAATTAAAAGATTATATTAAATCTCTTTTCTTCTAAGTGGAATCAAGGTATTCAAAGGGTCAGTAAAACCAGTAAGGCATTATGTCCCCACTAATTGTAATATATTTTTTTGTTTTATCTGTGATAAAAACAATTATTTATTTGTTTTCGTTTAAAATGATATAATAAGTGATAATAAAATTATATGTAGTCATAAAAAAAATAAATATGCGAATACAGTATGTTGCAAAAAACAAAAATTTATTATATTTTTCTTTGAAATTTAGTAAATAAGCATACAATTAAATTATAAACAATTTTGTCCAGTAATCTAATCTAATATTTTCATTCCATTCAGCTAGCTTTTCATCCGTTTCCGATTATCCGAATTGCTTTCGCTTTGCGCCGTCCAAATGGAATGAGTTTGTCGGCTCTCAGGCTTTGTCGGTGGAACCTCTGGATTACAGGCTCTGTAGCCTCCAGAAATTCCAGAACTCTTGTAATTTTCAAAATTTTAAACTTTTCAAATGCTATTTTAATCTGCTCACAGCACAAACAATGGCGATCCGACCAAGGACTGCTACTGGTATTACGTATAAACGCTTTCTGTCAGTACTGCCACTCCATGCTGAGCGCGTAACTATCTTCCGCCATAGGAAAATACCTCGTGGGCCCCCAAACACAGAAAGGGACAGGTATAAGACTCTTCGTTCACAGCGCTTAGCCCCAGAAGAAGGACTTCTCATTAAGCATCAGTCTCTCCTTGATCCCCGAAGGCAAAAGCAGTAGATACGGCTCCTTCAACCGCCTTCCCGGAAAAAACTATGTAGTTTTTTTATTGCGTGCACTTCACTGTTCCAACCTCACTTTTTGACATTTTAAGCAAAGCAGTCACAAAACAGATTTCAACATATGTTTTTAGATTTTTCAACATGTACAATTATTGATAACCAAAAAACTTTTTTGATCATTCTTTTGAAATTATGTTCATAAATGCGATAGGTATTTAAAAACATAATAATTATGCTTTTATCACTCTCATATTTTTATTTTTTTTTTTTTAATTGGTTAAGTATATGGAATCTCATAATTTAAAATTTATATATGGCTTCTTACTTTATCTTAAGCTGAAGATTTTAAAATATCTAAGTACTAGATGTATTTTTATTTTAAAAACATATCTTTATGACTGAATGTTTATTACTACAAATCGATGTGTGTTTCTCCTTGCAGAAGTAATGTTTGTTATTTATTTTTTGTTTCAAACATTCTCAACCAATAAATAGAATGTATTATAACTATTTACCTTCTAAAATACTTTTAACAAATATTTTTATTTAGTTATACCTTACATGTACCTGTGTTCTTAATTATGATTTGCATGGAATGTATGTTCATGTAGAGATCGAACGCTGTAAGAACAACACCGATACGTCACGGCCTCATATGGCAAACCCGTATAAAACCGTGACGTATCGGTGTTATTCTAACAGCGGTTCGATCTCTAGCCATATATTTGCTTCTTTATTATTTAAAGTTTTAAGATCATGCCTAGGTTCGCCATAACGTAAACTTACTTATACCAAAGACAATTATAGTTATAACTACAATTGTCTTTGCTTATACTATCCGTGTCTTATCGACTAGAAAAAGGCAAAAAAAAAATTTTCTTTACGTACTTTTTTATTTGACCTAAAAATTCAGATTACCTTTATAAGAACTTGTTTCTTGATTTTTTAAAATGTGGTGGCCTAAATAATAATATTTTGGATCTTTTTACATTATTTAAAATCAAAATAACCTAACTTACAGCAAATCGTATAATTAATATTTTGGTAAAGACTTTAGGCTTAATAACGCACTACGCCTCACTTGAAATGATAAAGAAGATTCCTACCCACTTTAATCAGTCTTTGTCCCGTAAATGAGTTATTTAATATAATTAAAACTGCTGTAGAAATATTTTTTTCCAGCAGTATGCATTGTTATTTACCTTGATAATGGTTTATACCAAGCATCACAATGGAAGTAAGCACAAGCTCTCGCGCGGCTATAGCATGTGACCTCTACATACAGACACGAAAAATTCCTATATGACTGCTCACGTTCACATGTTTTGTGCGCCCTCGCGGCAGTCAGCATGTACGTCCATCTGTGGGAGAAAGGTCCACTAAAAAACCCGGTTATATCTAATTTTATCTACTGTAGCGCAAATTATCTAGTTGTTTCCTTAAAACAGATTTTGTGACTTTTTATAATTCTATGAGATAGGCCGTCAAACCTTAATTAAGCCCCGAGGCACATATTTTTTTTATTGGCTACAAATAAACCCTTTATACAGGGTGTCCTGATAAGGTCGTCCTCCGGCGATATCTCGGAAACCGTTTATCGCATACCTAGCTTTCGGAAAAAATATTGATAGTAAAACTGGGCTCGAAAAAATGCTGAAAATTATTTCCAAGTTTCTGATTTTGCTGCTAGAGGGCGTAAATCTAACAACAAAATTAAATACGCGGATTATTTAAAAAATATATTAACTTATGTCGTTGATAGATTTTTTACAAAATATGTAAAATTGAGAAACTTTTTTCTTTTAAGCGTTTTTCCCCAATCTGCCAAATATAGGGAGGGGGAGGAGCGAATGTACATCTGAAAACAACTTAATAACTTTTTTTCGGCTTAGCCGATTTTGATAAACTAGGTCTCGTCTAAAAGAGCTGTTATCAGGGCTTAAGATAAAATATTGAAATAATTAATTTATATTTTTGTATTACCCCTAGAGACTGATTTGTGTCAAAGTATTAAATTTTGACGATTTTTTCAAAAACTTTAAATGCAATGGCATTATTATAGGCTTATTAAAAAAGCATAACAAAATAAAGAAATTGGTGAAAACCACATTATATCTTATTAGTTCTCGACTTATTGCTGAAATCCTGCATTACCCGTATTCTTTCCTATTTTAAGTTGTCAGAAAAACAACACGGCGTTTTTATCAAGAATGCCATGACAACAAAACCTTTTGTTTTTCTATAGATGTTAAATAATACCCTTATTATTTGTTTACCCTCAATTTAATAACAGTATTCATTATTACACGGCTCGTGGATAATAATAGCTGATTTATTATTATCTACGGGCTCTGGCTAATTATATCTTTATTGTGCTGGAACAGAATGCACATCTCCAATTTCTCTTAAACGGGCTGCCAAACGTCTAAACACTTTTTTTATTAAAATACCGTTTTCGGCATATCTTATGCTTATGGCATATTCTGTTGCAGCAATAGAGGTATTTTGATTTTTTTTTTAAATAAACCGCGAGCATATCGCTGCTCGGTGGTAGAATAAGACAATTTAAAATTACTTAATAACGATAAACAAACCTACTACTAATAATAACGATAAACTACGGTGGACAAGAACTAAATTTAAAATTATCAAGTTTGACACAATGCACTGTCATTTTTGACGTCCCTGTTTTCTATGATTTTTGACGTCCCGGCACTCTCGATAAAAACGCCGCGTTGTTTATCTGACTGCTTAAAATAGGAAAGAATTCGAGTAAGGCATTTTTTCGGCAATAAGTCTAGAATTAATTAAGATATCGAAATGCGGTTTATACCAATTTCTTTACTTTTTATGCTCTTTTTATTGGGCGCAGAATGCGGGACGGTTGAACGCCTTATCCTATATTTGACAGGTTAAGAAAACACGCTTAAAGGAAAAATGTTTCTTAATTTTACATAGTTTGTGAGAAAACTATCAACGACATAAGTTAATACGCCATATTTTTATACAGGGTGGCCGGCCATATTTTGACCCATTTTAATCGAGAATAACTTTGGAACAAATAAAGGTATCAAGATGCGGTTTTTGCAGATGCACTTATATTTCTTTAAAGTTTATTCTCGTACCTTCACGATTTTATTGAGACATTCCATTAGCTCAAAAACAAAATGACCGATTTTCCATTATAGGACAACTATGTTATTTTAAATGGAACACCCTGTATATGTTTCTATATTTTCAAAATTTAATCTTTCCCCTTTAAAAAAATGTAACACAAGCTATGGTTATCTCAAAAAACAACGTATTTATTGACCTTGGAAAAATTGACTGCATGTCGACCAACAATATTATTTAACAATTAAAATTTGCTTCATATGTTACAAAAAAGGATCGCCAAAGGTTTAGGTTATTCACAAAATAATAGTTACAATAAGGTTACATTACTTTTTAAAAAACTACTGTATATGTTGAAAATGCCTTCCGCCGACTTCGACGCACTTATTTAAATTCGAAAAAAACTTATTAAAACTATTGACTAAAAATTCTTCAGGAATATTTTCTATTATGTTTCGGATATTAATTTTTAATTGCTCTAAATTTTGGGGAAGTGGACTATAACACCTCTCTTTCACATATCCCCACAGAAAAAAATCTGGAACAGTCAAATCTGGTGAACGAGGTGGCCAGGAAATAGGGCCTCCTCTTCCAATCCACCGGTTTCCAAAAACGTTGGTCAGTGAATCCTTGGTAATGTTGGCATAATGTGGTGTAGCCCCATCTTGTTGAAAATAGACGAAATTCAATAGATTTTCTTCTTGCAATTGGGGATAAAAAATATTTCCAGCATATCAACGTAAGTCCAAGAGGTTTACAGTTGGTTCATGAAAAAAAATGGCCCATAAATTTTGCTTTGACATACCACACCAGACTGTGACTTTTGGCGAATCTCTAACGTGTTCGTTATATTGTCGAGGATTTTCTGTTGCCCAAAACCTGTAGTTATGCTTATTTACTTTTCCATTGAGGTGAAATGTGGCTTCGTCTGACATTATTAGTCTATCCAAAAAATGTATATTGTTCCTTACTAAATTTTGAATTCTCTGGCAAAATTCCACCCTTTGTGGAAAATCAGTTTCTTTTATTTCTTGTAACATTTGAATTTTGTATGGCTTTAATTTAAGTTCTTTTTCATGATTTCTTGTACTGTAGTTTTAGGAATATGGACTGAACTTTGAGATTTTTCTTGTTGACAATGTTGGATCTTCAATCTGAATTATTTCCAGAATTTGTAGCGTTTTATTTAGCAAATTCTTATTGTTTATAAATTTCTTTTAACGGGTTTAAGATCCTGTAGGTACTCCAGAATATCTGTACCAGATTTTAATTGAATTTTTTAGTGGGTGGAGCTTTATTAAACATGTTTCTAAATCTTCGCTGGGTTTCTTTTACTGATTTGGTTTCGGCAAACATAATAACACATTTTCCTTTTTCCCTTAACGAGAACATTTTGCGCTTCCTAATTAAAATAACTTGTCAAAAATGACCAACAATGGCTGACAATGAGGCTTGTTGCTGTTATGGAAACGAGATAACTTTGTTTCCACAGGCGACTTTTTTCAAAAGACCTTTTAAAATAATATTTTTATTCTACATACAGTCAATTCTTTGGAGGTCAATAAATGCGTTATTTTTTAAGATAACCATAGCTTGTGTTACATTTTTTTAAAGGGGAAAGATTAAATTTTAAAAATATTGAAACATATACAGGGTGTTCCATTTAAAATAACAAAGTTTTCCTATATCGGAAAATCGGCCATTTTGTTTTTGAGCTAATGGAATGTCACATAAAAATGGTAAAGATACGAGAATAAACTTTAAAGAAATATAAGTATATTTGTGAAAACCGCATCTTGATATCTTTATTTGTTCAAAAGTTATTCGCGATCAAAATGGGTCAAAATATGGACGGCCACCCTGTATAATCCGTGTTTTCAATTTTGTTGTTAGTTTTACGCCCTCTAGCGGTAAAATTAAAACTTGAAAATCCCAGCATTTTCTCCAGGCCGGTTTTATTATAAATGTTGAAATCGACGGAGGACGACCTTATCAGGACACCATGTACATATATGCCAAATTTGCTTTGTCAAATATTTTTTTATACAAAATTTTATAAGAGAGTTACGAGCAATTAGAATTTAAATATAAAACGTTGGTGCGAAATCAAAATCCACGTCACGAGTCGCTAACCACATATTTTCACAATGCCTGGTTGACTCAAGGCACTGCGGTTAAGTTACAATCTAACAGCTCGGATCTCGGATGAGAGCGAAGTAAATAGAGTACCAAGCGGAGCTAATCCATTTGTTTATTAGAAAAGTGGAATACTATATTATGTTCATTTTTGTTTGACAAAAAATGCCCAAACAAAAAATGATTGCATTGGTTAAAAAAGTCAGTAGCCATGCTTACAACAACAAATTTTGTGAATGGGTTTAAAAAGTCAGTAATCGTGATTTCTTGTCCGGTGTTTTTCTTAAGTCATAATGAACAGATTTTAGAGCTTAAAGCCGTTTTCTGTATAAGTTATTATTTTTTTATGCTAATTTTGTTGGTGATTACCCAATGCGTTAATTATGTTACATATTTAGACGTGAATTTTAAACCGAAAAAACGCCAAAACTATTTTTTTCTAAAAGATATCTAGCAGATAGTTCTTTAATAGGCAGATAAACAGATTTAATGTGTTTTTGAATCAAAATAAATATTACGCAAAGGGCCCATTACACCATAGAAATGGTTTAGCTAAGCCTGATACATAGAAAGTTGTCTAGATACAGACATAAACATACAAAAAAATGTTTATAGCGACATCTTTACAAATTTATTAAAAGTATATTTTATGAGGCATATATCCTTAAGTTAATTTGACTTAGAGCGTCTTACTTCAATGCCCTTATTTAAAAGCTATCTACGTTTTAATGCTAAAATGTATACCCAAATGAAAAAAAAAAATCATGCTGATCCTTGATGCAAACCTAGGCAGAACTCTTAAAAACATAGATATACCATTAACTTAGCAGCAAAAATATTAGCTCACTAAAACAATCTTCTAAAAGAGATCGATCAAATATTTTTATTTCTTAAAATAATGCTAATGTCATTAAAAAATAATATTAATAAATAAAGCGTACTTTTGGCGACTTAAACCATGCGATCTTTTTGCTGTTAAAAATATTTCTAAAGCTTAGAAAAATTTTGTCAATTTTAAAACATTTCCAAAAAAACTGTACCTAAGAAAACAACAATTTAGGTAAGAAAGTACCTATTTTAGTGTTTTGTTATTTTTATATAATATTGTAAACGATACAAGGATTCCTATAAATAAGTAGTATAATTCAAATGATCTTATTCATTGGGATTTTTCTTGAAAACAATTTGTGACTATGTGCAATACTTAAAGGCATGAGGTGGTAACATAATGTTTATCTTAAATTCGTAAATGGTAGGTTTTATGAAGTTATACTTACAAAATGGGGGATAAAAAACGTAGTTAACTAAAATCGAGTATATTAAC
Source organism: Listronotus oregonensis (assembly GCA_019359885.1). Taxonomy (NCBI): domain Eukaryota; kingdom Metazoa; phylum Arthropoda; class Insecta; order Coleoptera; family Curculionidae; genus Listronotus; species Listronotus oregonensis. Next base: position 2,363 of record JAHBCN010008480.1, on the reverse strand, counting down.
AAATAGTATCACACAGTTTCTTTTAAGTATCCCCTTAAAAAAAAATCACAGAAAACGTCAAGTTCCCCAGCTATTAATAGTAACTAAATTTCAAGATTTTGTGTTAGTGTGTAGAAAAACATGTACCGCTTTATCACACTTTAGAAAAGTCAAAATACAGTCGACAAATTATACAAAAACTACAATAGTGATGGCGGCACTAAGCCTTAATCCTAATGTTTTTCTTAATCTGCAATAATTAAGTCGCTAGAAAATGTTTTATTAATGAGAAATCTGAGAAAAATAAATGTTCGACTGAGATTTATTATCATCGGTGACCTGAATATTAGCTCTTAATATTCTACTCTTACGTACACAAAAGGCTAATTAAAAGTGGTAAAATTTTATCAACAGTATAATAAATAAACGCTTTAGAACACAGTTTAAAAAAATATGTGTATCTGATTGGAATATTAACTTATTTTGCGCCCGACAATGTTTAAAATTGACTAAAAAGACAAAATTGTTGACAATAAATTGTAACCTTATATATTTCTTTTAATAAACCCTTTAACTTGTGCTCTAGAATTGCCTTTTATTTCTTAACCCTTTCCTTTCTAATTCGTTTTGTGGCTTAAATCGAACCCCCTATTGCTCTTGTATGCTAAGTTTCACAAACCATTCGCTCATATCGCCTCACCCCGCCAAAGCTTAACAAGAGGTGCAGCAATCCTTCCACATGGCTTACACTATCGATAAATCGAGTTAAGAAATGGGGCTAGCCATATTAGGTAGGGACTCCGATGAAGTCCGGCTCGAAACTGTATCCCTGGCTTATTCTCAAAATCCAAATATACCCGTTATTCTGTTCGACCGCCGCTTGGTCAATGTCACCACGTAAGTAGTGAATACATGAGAGTGACTCCTCCTCCTCCTCCTCCTCTTCATTCACATTCCAACCACCTCCTCTTTCATTCACATGCTAAACGCTTCCTCCGTCATTCACATTCTATCCATGCCAGCTTACGTATCACATTCTAACCACTCTATCCCCTCTTTTATTTGCTGGAGAATAAAATCATGTGTGCAGCAGAATTTTGACTTAGTTTAAAATTTATAAGTGTACAATTTATCCAAAAAATTTAAGTATTACTTTAGTCATCTGTGTTTATTCAATTTTTCACATGTCTCTACTACTACAACTAATTTAATTGAAAAGCTTGGTATTTTGATTGAAGAAAGTCTTATAAAAAAAAAATTTAAAGAAGTAAAAGCAGATTTGGAAAATAAATTTAAGCATGTTTTCTTAAAGAACTTATTGAAGGTTTGAAAAATTAAAATATGTAAAGATTATTATGAGAATAAAAAATGAAATTGAATTGTGCAACGTTTGTTAAAAAACAGGATTTCTAAGTGAACAAGTAAATTTAAAAAAAATTATATCAAAATCAAGAAGTGTTAGAAAAAATATCGAGTCAGAAAGGGAGATGATTTTCCCCGAAAACAAATGGAATTTGTAAATAAAATGGTTTTGGGGTAATAAGTGAAAAAGAAGACTTTTAATGTCTGAAGTTTTTGTTCTCGCTACCTTGCACCTGCTGGTGATGATATGCATGGGGTTTCAAGACTTTTCATTTTATTTTATTTTGGGGGATCATGAAAAAATGTGTAAAGAACCCCCAAAATTATTTTAGTTTTTAAAAACAAAAAATTTTAATAAATTTTTTGGTGAACTTAAAAAATTAGGATTTATTACTACCAAAAATTTATATAAAAAAAAAAATGAACAAAAAAATAAGACAATAATTTAAATAAATTTATAGTAGAATAGATGATGTGGTATTGTTGTGATTTTTCAACATCTGACGCATGCGTAGTACATGGAAGTCTGTCTGGTCTGTCGCAAGTAAGGTCATGTCTAATATTTATATTTAGTAAAAATTTTTTAAATTTTTATTGAAATATAAAATATTTGTTATATGTAAATAAATTTATATTTTTGTAGGGGTAAAAATTTTTTATATGTAAATAAAAGACTAAAAAAAAATTTAAATGTATTTATTCATTCATAAAAAATTATCATACATCAAACATTTGATAATGCAAAATAGAAGGTGATTTAGAATGAAAAACATTTAAATGTGGACAAACGTAGCTCCGGTTTTTCATCTAGTTCAATAACACGTCTAGGACAATATTTCCCTTTAACATAGTCAGCTTTTTCATTTCCCTTTTAACATAAAAAAAAATCAGCTTCCTTGGTCAAATGTTGTATGATATTTGAAAAAAAATGTAGTGGAGTAAACCAGTAGTCCAATTAATGAGGGATGATTCTTCATTAACCATTTGGGTTGCTTGTGTAAACCCGGGGAAAAACAATTTAA
>JAHBCN010008479.1:0-38803 GCA_019359885.1 Listronotus oregonensis | reverse complement strand
ATTGATTTTTAATTCCAAAAACTTTTCATAATAACAATTTTCGGTATTGTTAAATATAAAGTTACTTTACTCTGGTCTAAAATTCATATTTTTTGACTTACCTCGTATAGAATTAAAAAATTCAATATCTGATGATTGACAAAAAATGTTTTTCAGTAGCATTCAAAACATCAGTTGTATTTAGCAAAAGTTGATAGAAAGCAGTATAAAATTCAGTAGAAATGAAAGCAAAAATTTGTAAAAAATATTTTTTTTATTAGAAGGATGTAATTGCATATCGGTACTATTGCTAATTTTTTCATTATAAAAGATACAAGTTAGGTTAAATTAGCAAAGTTGTGTACATTTTTACGAGTTATTTACAAAAATATACTTTGTTTTAAATGCAGCAGCGAGTGTTTGTTACGTCCATTCAATAGAGAATGTAATTTTCTATACAATTAGTTATTTACATTTTTTTCCTTAAATGAGAAATAGCGAAGTTATTTCAATTTAAATGTATTTTTCCATAACTGGACGCAGGCAGCCAGGAAAATCTTAAAATCGCGTACTTTGTACAAATTATCGTAGTATGCTATGACAGAAATAAAAAAAAAGAGATAACATGTCTATCCGCCATGATGCTTTAGTAACAACTAGTAAATCATGAGGCAGAAGTTTATTTATGCTACTGTTGTTTAAAATGTTGTCATTTGGAGAAGTTTGATATGACAGAATGCTACATAATTTGCCAAAAAAAAATGGCATCAGGCTTTAAAGTGGACCTATTTTCAGAAAGAAATATGCCAAACAGAAGATATTTATTAGTCCTTTACCATAAGTTTTAATCAAACGAAAGTGTTTTTCTTAGGCATAGAAATAAGAAAACCTTTATAATTAATCAACAAACAGAAATCGGCATATTTTAAAGTTTATCGTGAAAATTTAACAAGAGACCGTAGGTGAGATCTTAATCTATGCTAAGGAACCATTTATAAAATTTAGAAAAAACATAATTAGGTAGCCTACAAATACCGACCCACACAAACTTTGTTGCCAGGTGATTACTAGTGATAAGCGAGACCGGTCTTGGTCTTGCGGTCTTGGTCTTGGTCTTGCAGCAACACCAAGACCGAGACCAAGACCAAGACCAAGACCGCCTTCTCGCTTGTTTTAATAAAATTATCTCAAAACGATAAATAGTAGATTTAGTAACATGTTTTAAAAATAATAAGATTGTGACTCAATGGTCCGACAAAGCTCGATATCTCCATAACCGTTTACGACAGAGAAAAGTAAGAGTACAAAAGTTATAGAAGCTGAAAATTACTTACCATTCCTAATGTTTTTTTTAATTCGGGATCTAGTGATGCCACTTACTGGATCAAAAATTTCCAAAATCCAGGAAAACATTATTTTTGTGCCACACTGTAAGAAGTGGCATCATTAGATTGCTCCTTTAAACTAAGATATAAATGTAAAAGTGATGGTTTAATAAAAAATATATTTGTCATTTTATATAGGAATACTTTTTATATAAATGGACTAAATTTCACTTCCGGTTTAGAGGGAAAAGTCAAAACAATGCCAAAAGTATAATGATGACGTCATTTTTGTCAAAACCGAAAAGATATATAAAAAACCATCTACGTCGATATTGTACCTATGACAGTTTAAGAATTTCCAGCATAATATACAGGGAAGCGATTTTTTTAAATTAATTTTTTGCTATAATTTTTTTCTTTTAGGTTAAAAGCTAAAAATGAGGAAGTTTTCTAAGTGGTAGTGAATTTTTTTGAAAATTCTGAAATAGAGAATAATTTTACATTTTACGCCCTTTTTTCTATAATTTTGTATATTAAGTTTTTTACCATTATGAACGGTTTCGGATATATCGATTTTTGTCGCACTATCGAGCCACCTTGTATATGCAGAATGTTTATAAAGTATTTGTACAAACTTTGTACGGCAAATGTTTGACTAATTTGAACATAGAAAATTTATTTGAACTGAAAAGATTTCTAAATACCTTTTTTTTTAATTAGAAACCAATGTTTACATATCAGAATCATTTTCATGGAAATTTCACATTTGGTTGAAATTAAAAGTTTTTTTTCTGCCCTCAGAGTACTCAATATTGTAATTTTATATGCTTCTTCAAAGAAAATTTAAATATTTCCTATCGCTAAAGTGAAGCGCTATAAATAAATAAACCCCTACATTTAAAATATCCTTTTTAATCAAATTATTTGAATGTAGATGTAAGGTTAAAATTGGTATATTTTAAAATTTTGAAGCAAAAAATATAGTCTCCATCTTTAATTATTTGTAAGTATTAAAAAATATATATTTTATCTAAGATTGCTTAATTTAAATTATTACTACCAAAAAGCAAGACCAGCAAGACTCTTGCAGCAAGACAAGCCAAGACCAAGATCGGGTGTGCAAGACCAAGACCAAGACCAAGACCAGACTTAAGACCAAGACCAAGACTAGCCCGGTCTTGGTCTTGGTCTTGCTTATCACTAGTGATTACGAAAGGCGTATAAACTTTTGCCATTGGTTTGTAAATGCTGCTATAGAAAATCCAAACTTTTTACGATCAATTCTTGGAGCGATAAGACTAATTTTAGTAATAGAAGCATGATTAACCGAATGAACCAACACTCTTGGAGCAGTGAAAATCTCCTGCGCCACCATCCTTCCAATCCACTAAGACGTTTTAGCTTAAACGTATGGTGCTGCCTCATTGATCAAAAATTGTTGGACCTGTGTTTTATAAAGGATCTTTAACAGGCAAACGATATTTGAATTTATTAAGAAATGTGTTGGAGGATTTTTTGGATGATGTCAATATAGCCATTATTAGCGTAATGTATTTTATTAATGTTACTTAGTTATGGTCCAGGAGCCAGTAACAGATTACATGACCAATTTCCTCCCAAGCGAAAATTGGTAGAATGCATCAGAGGGTTGTTTTATAAAGCTTCGTGAACGTCAGCTGTGGTTCCGTTGGGACAAGAGCCGCGGTAGCCTTTTTATAATGACAAAGCAGTAATTTTGACAATACAACGTTAATTCACATTTAACTGGTATTTTTATTGTTGTTTATAAAATAAAGTAACAATTTTTAAAAATATATTACGGCGTAACCAAAAAATTTAAATTTTTTACCATGGACATAGATTTGCATGCTCCTCAATAAACTTTAAAAGAATTTTTGTCAAAAGGGTACTTGTCTCGAAAGTAGTAGGTAACTTTCCTCTCCGATTTTGACCAAATTTGGTATACGGTGGTTTTTTGGGGCGCAGTTTACCAATCTGAAATAGTTATTTATATTACAAGATGCGAAAGTTTACTTTTTGGTGTGAGGTGGTTTTTAAATGGCCGAGGCGAAGCCGAGGCTATTTAAAACCTCCGAACACTTGAAAGGCCTTTCGCATCGTGTAATGTATTATATTTTTTCTGCTACTGTTCTATGTATCGCATAATTTAATAATCATTAACATCATGTTTTAATAGAAATATCAGAGATTTTGAAATTTTACCTATTAAAAATTAATCCATAGCAACACATTTATTGTTGACATTGTCTGTCATCAGCACTTGTCAGATTTTGAATTACTTTTAATTTAGTATAAATTCATTCCCATTTAAAATGTTAAATGAATATGAAAATGGCATCCAAAAGGCAGCTGACCTTGCGTGTGCCTCACTTCTGCCAGACAAATCTAAAGAGAGGTACCATCAAACATATAAATCGTTTTCTGAATGGCTTGCTACAAAAATGTGGGCGGATTGACGAGAATGTGATGTTGGCGTATTTTCAAGAAAAATCCGAGTCTTTATCACCACCAACCCTCTGGTCTGTATATTCCATGCTCAAGTTAACAATTTCCGTAAACAAAAATCAAGATATTTCGGAGTTCAAGAAACTAGTTGCTTTTATTAAAAGGAAAATCTATGGTTATGAGGCAAAAAAGTCAAACATTTTTAAAAAGAAGACATCATAAAGTTTTTACTTACTTAGCAATGAAAGTAATAGCCATTATGGAGTGGCTGGGGCATGCCGGACAGACGAAATATACAGAATAAAGCTAAGTGATGTAGAAATAAGAAATGACGTGGCTATAGTAAAAATAGTGGAGTCTATAAAATAAAGTTAAAAGAAACTTTGTAGTAACCAACGATGAAGGCTCAGTTCCTTATGTCAGATTTCTACAGGAATATATTAAGCTGAGACCAAGGAATGCTCTAGATGAGCGTTTATTGTATCGTTATGAAAGAGGTAAATGTGTTAATCAAGATAAAGCACACTATTTCAAATTTACCTAAATAAATTGCGAAGTTTTTAAAGCTTGAAGACATCAGTAGATACACTGACCATTCTTTTAGAAGAACGTTAACTACGTTCCTTGCCAATGCTTCGGATGTCGGTATTTTGGACTTAAAAAGGCATGGAGATTGGAAGTCTTCTTCTGTTGCGGAGGGATATATTGCTGAATCCTATAGTAATAAGGTGGAAATTTCAAAGTGCCACTTTAGTGTAAAAATCAAGAATTGTGTACAAAAAGAAGGGGAAATATAGTGTAAATGAGGTTAGTTTGATTTTCAAGTTTGATGATGGATATCTCTCGAAAACGAAACGTTTCCGCCAAATATTTTTTCAGATTCGTAATCAGCGCCCCAAAAAACTCCCGTATATCAAATTTGGTCAAAATCGGAGAGGAGGCAACTTTCGAGACAATTACCGTCAAAAATAATTAGGGAAGCCTTTAAAAATTACACGGGATTTCCTATATACCGCCCGACGATGCACCACCCGGCATATTCACTCATTTCCTTTTAACTAAAAACTTGTTAAATTGTAGCTAACCCAATATCTTAAAGAAAGAAAAACAATCAGCTGACTAAACCCGCCCGAAAAAAAAAATGCTTTTAATGATTTTCTCTCAACTAGAAAATTTATCTGGTGATAGGTTATATGCAACTATGGATAAATATATATGGGCAAGTTCTTTATTCCATCGATAAAAAGTACGCTGAATTTATGCGCTGAACGTCAAATGACGTCATGAGAAGTTCTGATGGAACAAATTAAAATGAAATGTTTAAAAAAGCTCGCTGTTTGTCCTGCAACTGTCAATGCTCAGCTGATTGTTGTGTTTCTCTTCCGTATTTATTTTTTTTTTTTGGTCAAGTATTTTATAAAAACGCTTTAACGGAATCCATCGGATTCTCCAGTGGTAGTTTAAGAACGTTTGATGAATTAGCACTTAATGCGCTGGATCCATCGATGCATTTAAAAACTTGCACTATATGTCAGATGGCTATCTCGGTGAAAAAACCGTCAGCTAATACTTGAAAAGTTATAGCGCAGGAGTGAGGCGGGAGCATCTATCGCCTATTTAAATGCATTGACTTATTACAGCAGTTAACGTAAACTGCACCATGTTATAGTCAGCTGATTTAACGTTGTCATTTTTAAATCACTGGGGTACTCACTTAGGTACTAAAAATTTTCAGTAAACTGGGCTAGTGGCTACTTTAAATCTTTAGGTCTCGTGAAAATAAACTGCTTCCAATTTTATTTGACACAAAAAATATAACAAAATTATGGATAAGTTCTTTTTTTTGCTGAGAACTTTTATAACGAAGCATAAAATTACTTTCTGTAAATCTAAACATAAAAAATAAAACAAATTTTATAGTATTTTAAGAAGGCAAAAAAATCTATTTTCTTGTTTAAAATTCATAATAGTTTTCCTTTTGAGAAAGCAAATAATGGTTGTAAAATATTAATTATTATTTTATCTATTGACTTTAGAGTACATTTTAGTAAATAATTCCTCATTAGCAGAACATAACTATTTTAAGTGAGTATTTTTAATTTAAAACAACTACATTATGGGGTTTAAGTATTTTGCCATTGACTATTTAATGAATAATAACTATGAACTGTTTTGTTTTACACAGGTATTTACTGTTTTCAATTATGTTTATTTTATAGCTTGGTTTTTTTAAGTTATTGATTCTCTCATGACCTTTTGGCTCTTTAATTCTAATTGTGGTGATCCTCAGGGTTCTGTTCTCGGACCTATATTATTTTTATTACATATAAACCATTAAGCTTTACTTGATATAAAAAGAAAATTTACAATGTTTGCTTATCATATAACTATTTAATGGTATAACAAAAACAAAAATCCTTTATATAATGTAATTAAAAATAAACAACAGAAAGTTATAAAATTAGAAAATATTTAATGTTATCAATACCAAATTAGAATATTTTAGAATTAACCAGATAACTATATCTATCTTTAAAAATTAAAAACTTAATCAAGACCTATAGGTCTTTCTAGATTGTACCTAGTACCGATGCTGCATTACCCCGTTGCACAGCTAAACCAATTCTTTGGATAATGAAGCTTCAAGATTTTTGCATAGAATTTTTTTGCAAATTTTATTTGTAAAACTTTTAGCCTTATCACCTAGAGGAGCAAAACTTCCACAGCAAAAGGAATGAAGATAAAGCAGTCTCTGTATATTTTAAGTGTTTTTTTTTATTCTCGGCAAAACAAGCAGCCGCACCTACTAAATAAGAAGTTTTATCCTGATAGGATTTTGCAAGTGTATGATTGCAAGTAGCGTCTCTAAGTAATTATCCATATTTTCAGGTTATCTACACGTTTTCTACCGTTTCTGCAAAAACCCCAAAGGAACCAGAAGGTTTTTTCTTTAGAGCTTTCTTTTGTTGTCCTTTATCTGACTGTTAAAGAACGCCCTGCGGTTTTTGCAGCAATTCATGAGACCATAAATATCAATTTTCTCTCAAAAACGGTGTCTCTCTACCAGGCAGACAAAATCTGAGATCGATGGAAAAATGGAATTTTTTGTTATCTAACAAATTTCCCGGACAAAAAGAAAGTGGGTTTAAACCAAGCATTACTTTAGGGGGCCCGAAGAGTAAGTAGACGTCCTTATTCCACTTACCTGGTATATTTTGTAATATATTTGTAGAGCTGAAAATCAAAAAGTCAAAATATTTCTGTTTTTTTTTTTTTGTGAATGATTTTGAAGATTGCAGAGAAAAAACCATCTTACAAAACAATTCTAAATCATTTTCGTCCAAGAAAATAGGGTTCCCAATAAAAAAAGTTTTAAAAACACTGCCTTTATCCTCGATAATCCCAAACTGAAACCTTTAAAATTTTTTGCAGAAACAGCAAGCGTTTTGGGGCAAATCCTTTTAAACCCGCGTGTATAAAGGTAATGCGTTTCCCTTTTTTTAAAGGTGCTTTGTCTAAAAGTTTTGACTGGGAAACAACCCCTCCTTTGGATCTGTGTCAAACGAAACCCTGCATCAAGGTAAATTATGGATCTTTTCTAACCTATATCCTTTAATTTCTTTAGGGTAATTACATCTCCCAAACTGTGGATTCCATTACTCTTGTCTTTTGTCTATTTTGCGGTATTTAAATCCCATTTTCAAACAACCTATGGAGGGTAAGTAATATTTATATTGGTTTTGTCTTCGTCACTTCTTTTTTTAGTTTATCCCAAAGGGAGGATAACTCCCTTTATAAACCAATATATTTTTCTTTTTATTAGGTCCTGATTACTATTGTCTATAAGGTGATCAAACTGTTTTCATAAAGTGAAATAATTCGCAACATAGCGTTCACACGAAGCAAAGCAAAGAACGCGAAACACTTTGATTCACACCCAGAAACCGACCAACCATCCATCACCTCGAAACGTCTTTGAGTAAAAATTTTCAGGAAGGGCGCTAGATATCCACAACGCGAAACGCTTGGCGCGTATAATTTTCGCGTAGTGGAAACCCAGCCTAAGATAGATAAATACGGTGATTAATATTTAAAAGGCGATTGCGAATAATTTATGCAAAATTTACGATTGGTGTAAATTATGGTTTATAGCTATTAATAAATTTTCCTATTTAATTAAAAAGAGTTAGTAATAAAATTAAAGTTCAGCTAGTCATAAATTTTTCGATACACACATGCCTTATATGATGTATTTTTAACAAATTAAATTTACAAATAGGCACAAAAATATGATAAAAACTTTTATAGATATTTGAACAATTTTGTTTAACATTATACCAGTACATTTTAAAAAATGGTCTTAGAAAAACCGATATAGAGCACTATATTCCGCAGTCCCAGTGTTTTGGCCGTCTTAATATTTTAGAAAATATAAGTAGTCCAGTAAATGTAAGTTTGCCCATCTGCATTTCTTACCCGTTTCCGGAGTTCTAGAACATCTGTCCAGTGTGGAATGTTATTTTCGACGGCCGTTTTTGCGAAAAATATTGGTGATTTTGAGGTGATCTTAATTTTTTGTTAATTCTCCAATTCGCATATTTTGGCAGATATTCGCAGGAAACTTATTTTTGAGACTTTAGGGTGCCATTTTCAGCGGGTATCCACGTCGGAATCGTGATAAACTTTTTGTTGCTCGAAAGGATCCGCAAAGACCTGAGAATTGCTCCACAAATACAAACTGTACATATTTTTTTACAGCTTTGGATACTTTCAGATCTTCACATAGTGGACTAATATTATTTTAATTATTTTTAAATTTTATTTGTGTTTATGTTTTATAATGAAAATTTTCTTTTCAGTAATATAATTTAGAAATATCGTTCGTTTAAAAAGGAAATAGTATTTATTCTTGGTAAGTATTTGTCATTTAAAATAAACACTTTGTCAACTAATAAAATCATAAAAAATTAAAAAAGCTTTAATAGGGGTGGATTTTTCCACACACATTCAAAAAAAACCTTAACATTTGGACTGTAATGGGTTTTATTTTATATTTAAGGTTTACTGGTATATACACTATTTACCTTTTAGTACACGATTGTCTGTTGTATAAATCTAAAGATTTTTAATGTTCACTTGCATTTTTTGATATAGAAGATATTAAAGCTTTCCATCACTTTTGGCACTTTTCATTATTAGTACAGTGGATGGGGAGAAAAAAACTGTTTGACTTACGGTTTTTTTTGTAAAGGTGGCGCCTTTTCGTTGACCTTACAGGGTATAGCGAAAACTGAATGAGATAGGACAAATCTGATTGTGCAATCTCGATTTCGATTTTTGAAACAAATTCAATGGTGAAACTAAATCTGGATAATTTTATTCGTTTTGGAGATACAAATGTTTTTCAAATTTTGTCAATTTGGCCAGGCACTTGTAACTCGCTTGGTATTAGAGATAAAAAAAAAGTATAAATAAAAAATTTTGGGGTTTTTGCGTAGAACCAGTGGCGTACCTATAAATTTTTTATTGACTTTTATTTTTAAGTTATAACACAAAGTTGGGTTTTTTCAAATAAACACCCTGTATATTTTTCTAAAAAAGGATAGAGCTTACAAAGACCAATTGATGATAAAGTTTGATGGCTCTGTCTGTAACAGATGTGGCGCAAATTGGCAAAAAACCCATAAAAAATTAAAAATTTTGGGTTTTTAAATTTATTGGGTACACTTTAAACGTAAATTTTTTCTAATCAATTTTTAAAAAGCTATATCGGAAAATTGATTGAGGGGTATCAACGAGTGTTTTAATTTAAAAAACTTTTTTTATATGTTTTTTATGTCCTAAGCATTTTTGATGGTTTTAATTTTATGAGTATAGAGGCCAACAAATCCAAAAACGTAGCTGATTTAGAAACCAAATATGGGGGAAATTATTTGACGCCAACGGGTCATATGTTTGTAATAAGTTGAAGTTTGTGTCAATATGGGGTTTCCCCCTTTAAACGATTTATGCTGTTTAATGCCCCCTATTCAGCAAAAAAACATCGTTTTTGGCATTAGGTCTGAATGGTAGGAATTCCAAAACGTCTTAAAATTTTAAACATTTTTTAAAAATAAATTAGGGTATTTGGTGTTGTACACTATGATATAGGGGGATTAAGGAAGTGCTTTCAAAAAAATTTTAAAAGCAATTTTTTTGCCCTTTTGGATAGCAAAATGTTTTTTATTGGAATAATATTTTTTTTTTGATATTCCTAGACGTTGTTGCAAGTCTTTATTATTAAAATCCTAAATAATGTTAATTTAGGATTTCTTACCCCGGTTTTTGACAATGACGTTATTCCATCGTTGTTGGAACGCATCGCTGCTATAGTTTTCAATGTATAAAAAAAAAAATTTTTTTTTTTTTTTTAGAGGTAATTTGACTTTTAAAAATGGCAAAACTAATTGTAAGCTAAAATCAACAAAAAATGTAGTGCATTAAGTTTTTGGACCCGAAATGTACTAAAAGGGTTTTAAGGGTAAAAATTTTAAACTAAAACCTGTTGCGCAAACAAGGCCTTTGTACCTATTGTTCCAATTATGGATACTATAATAAATTTGAAAACACTTTGTTGATCACCGAAAAAAATGGTGTACAACACCAAAACCTAATTTATGTTTTAAAATGTTTAAAACTTTAAGACGTTGTTGGAATTCTACCATTTAGACCTAATGCCATAATAACGACGTTTTTTTGCTGAATAAGTTGACAGGTACTTAAACAGAAAAAATCGAAACGGTTAAAATCGTTTCGAGATATTGACACAAACTTTAACTTGGCCATTTTTAAACAAAAAAACATATGGTCCCTTTTGGGCCAAAATTTACCCCATATTTAGGTTTTTAAATCAGCACGTTTTTGGTATTTGTTGACCCCGATCCATAAAATAAACCTATAAAAAAAGTGCTTGGGACATAAAATCTACATGAAATGAGCTTTCCGAATATGAAAACTCGTTGAAATCCGTCAATCCATTTTCCAGTTATATTTTTTTATAAAATTGATTACCAAAATTTGACGTTTAGAATTATCGCAAGCCAGAGGTCCTCAATTCAAAAGGGGGAAAAACGCCTAGAGATATTAATATGACCTTGGTAACAACCTATATTATAAAACCCAAAAAAATTACCACTGAAATGGGAAACTCGATTTTTTTTTTTTTTGCAGCACTTTATTATCCCCTGTACATCATGATAATATTCATCTTACTAAAATAAATGCAAACAGCTGATAGTAGAAGAAAGGGGTTTTTAACTTGTTTTAGATATTAAAAAAAATTTTTTTTTAAAAAGTAAAAGCAGTTTGAAAATGGGTCAAAAAATTAAAAGATCTTTTTTTTGAGCATTTATTTATTGAAGAAAAAAGCAATGAAAAGTATTTGTTATGAGAAAGGTATAATTGGTACTTTAGCATTTTTTTTTTTTCCCCCTTTTTTTATGGAGTTTTTTTTTTAAAAAAATGGCTATTTTAACGAAATTGCAAAAAATCTTTTTTTCCTTGTCCAATTTTTTAAAATTAAACATTTTAATTTGGGGTTAACTTTTAGATTAAATAATACATATAAAAAAGAATGCAGAAGGGTACAGATCATTTTAATTAGGGGGGAATTGGGTTTTTTTTTTAATCACCTTTTCGCAGAAAAAGTAGGGATCGCCCTTTTATTTTTGTCATAACTCGCTGAATTTTTATGTTTAAAATTTTTTTTTTCTGTTTTAAAAAGAAAGGTCTTATTATATATTTAAAAAAAATCATATATTTTCCTTAAAAAAATGCAAACTTTTCCCGCTATTTGACAAATTTAACATTTGACGAAAAAAAAGCAACATTAACAAGCGTAGCTCGGTCTGATTGGTTGTAGAGAAATTATAAAAACCATGTTTATTTTTAAAGTTATACAAGAGGCATTAAATTACATCAATATAACAAAACCCGGGTTTTTGGTTGATATTAAGAGCCTTTGAACGGTTGGCACAACGGCCTAATTTATAAGCTTATTAAATTCCACAACCTACCTATGTATGTTACCAAACTTATACACTCTTACATATCGAATAGAACTTTCCAAGTCAGAGTGGAAAACACCTTGTCTGTCAATACCCCTCAACTAAGGTGGCTTTATTCCAGACAACTCACTAATTTACGCACATTCATATTACGCAAACGTTGCAAAGACACACATTCAAAACCACCTCCACTATGTAAAGCCTTGGTGGGATAAATGGAAAATAAGTGTAAATGAGAATAAGAGTGAATGCATGATAATTACTAAGAAGTTTACAAACCATATAATAAACATCCCTATCAAAATAAACAATAATCCCATCATACCATTAAAAACAATGAGAAACCTCGGTGTCATAATAGAAGAGAGGTTATCATTTAAACCCCATATTACCCACGTGTTGCATAGGGGCTATGCAGCAATGCATAGTCTCTACGCAATGCTTTCTCCTACATCTGGCCTTTTTCCAGAAAATAAAGGGTTATATACAAACAAATAATAAGACCTATAACATAATATGTTTCACCAAAATATGGCAGCATTCTAACACGCAAATGACTTAAGACCTGGCCAAACCTTTACGATACGAAAGAATAGACGCACTACACGATATGGCGGACATAGAAAGAATGGATGAATATATATATACAACATTGCTTGTAAATTCTACCAAAAACAAGCATCATCATCCATTCTTACTAGACATTTAACTAACCTAAGACAACATAACCAGACGAAACACAAACCATTATACTGGAGACTGCCCTTTTATTATGGAGATGAGGACTAGTCCTTACTATCCCATCCTATTCTTAAAATCCTTAAAATATGTAAATATGTGTAAAATAACTTAAACTAACCCGTGAGCATGATTAATATATAAAGTATAAATCAATATGTATAAATAGAATTAATGATAGCAGCAAGCACCAAGGTGACAACAACTTGGTTCTACTGTTTCGCGTACCTGATGAAAATCGGAGTAGGTTTTTACGTTTGCCTTTTCCTACAAAATTACTTATTACAAAATTATTACAACTCGTTGAAACAATCAATCTCAAACTTTCTTAAGTAACAGCAAACAGCTTAGTCGTTTGTAAGGTCACCCGGGAAGCGACATTACCATGAAAACAAAAATCGTTACATCTATCTCAGAAGAGCGACCACCAGCTCTGGCCCACCTGGCTGACTTGTCTTCTGGATCCCGAATAAGGAAAACTGTAGAAATAACCTTATATAATGAATATGTAATGACATGTAAATTACCAATAATTAATATAGCACTTGTTTGAGTTGAGTTGAGTAGCTTAATGGTAAAACTTTGTAAGGTACGCCTATGTCTTAACATAACAAGTCCCGAAAATATTTTTATAAAAGATATATACAATATTTATTATACATCAGGTGTTAAAGTAAATCCGCAACTTTTGGTTTTATTTTTATTTATAAGTTGCTCAAAGCATCAGATGGATTAAATTAAAACCTATATTAAAGATGATGAGTGGTAAAAAGTCGATAAACACGTCATTAGAGGTTCTTGGAACAAATACTAAAAATGTATTAAAACAAATCTTTTTTTGCTTTTAAGGATTACAATATGTGTAGTTTAAGCTGCTAAGATGGGGATTTTGTACTTAAGGCTATATAGTAAGTATATATTGTCAAAAATACGTACAGGTTTATCCAAGGAAGACTGCAGAGGCCGCTTTTTGACCCTACCTGTACAAGGTTTTTCTGTATATTTTGGAGCACCACCAGAGCTTTTATTTTAAGAGTAAAAATAAACTTTAAATTACAAGAGTTAAAGTATTTTCACTGAACCGTCATGATTTGTCATAAGACAAAACAAAAGAGCATCGGAAATGTGTTTAAAAATACCAGGTTTAGTACCTTGTATATTAATATTTTTTTGGCTTTCTCACTTTAATCTGATTTTATATATACCGGGTGTTGCTCCGTCGAGCGGGACATAGGCAATCCCATGTAAATTTAATGAATGACTAATATTGGCTACCCTAATTATTTTAGAAGAAAATATTATTGGGATTTTTTAAAGAGCACTAAAAGTTGTACCCAGTGTACAAATTTCAGCTCTTCTCAGTCCGCCAGCTAAGAGATAAATGCTAAAATAAGTTACGAATCTCCTATCTTCTTACGCGCCCTGTATTATTAGAAGTTTATAATAAAATACCAGAAAAATTATTTAACCTCTTACTCTCAAGTTGTCAGATCAATGTCACATCATTTTTAAATAATGAACTACTTAAATAAAAAAAATCACTATTATAAAATGGTTTTATCAGGGAAATAGTTATCGAAGAGTAGCGGACATGTTTGCAGCCTATTTTCCCAATAGGCCAATACCAAGTAAATCGACAATAGAACGGACGATAAAAATTTGAAACTACAGGCACAGTAATCAATAATTGCAAATGTGAAGAAAATCGACTTGAAAATAAAGAGACAAATTGTACAAAACGAGAGGGATTTAGACGTGATACTTTGTGTAGAGGAGGCCGAAGGAAACATTAGCACGAGACAACTGGAGGACATTACTGGACAAGACCACACCACAATATCTCAATTTTAAAAGATGTAAATACCACGCTTACAAGTACGAAAGACACCAAGAATTAAGAGACGGAGACGAAATACGACGACAGGAATTTTGCTTTGAGATGATGGAGAGGACAAAAACAGAGGTTTTTTTACAAAATTTTTGCTTTACTGACGAATGGACTTTTACATTGAACAACGAACCCAACATTCAAAATTGCCGGTACTGGAGTAACGAAAACCAAAATCGTTTGTTGAGACAAGGACTCAATATCCACAAAATTAAGTCAGGGAATTTGACCATACTACCTTTTTACGAAATTTAATCAGTACTTTCTGGCTTTTGAACAAATGCCTGCAGAATTGTTAAAATTTTGGGTGGAACATACTGTGCATCTTACAACGCAAATCCTCATACCCCAAAATTTTTTTCTTTAAACGATTAGGGGACTTTAAACTAGTTTATCCCTAAATTAAAATTTACATGGAATTTTCCCTGGTCCAACGTACCAACGGAACAAGAAATGGTTTAAAATCGTTGGGTATTTCTATTTATGAGAAATTTTAGTATATATATATATATCATACAATTTTTATTTTACTATTTTATATATATGATATATCATATTATATGATATATATATATATATATGATTTTTTATATGATATATATATAAAATGGAAGGGTTTACCTTACTGGTTGTAAAATCTAAATTCTTGGGGAATATGGTCAAACTGAATAAAACCTTTTTACTAAACGCCAGCTTTCGGAAATTTATTTTTTTTTTTTTCAATAAATATAATAGAAAATTTAAATCAAATAAATTAATCTATAAATGCAATTATTGTTTTAAAATAATAAAAAAAATATATATAGAAAATATAAAATAAAATTAGTAAAGTTGAGTTTTCTAGCTGAGTTTTAAAGAAACATAATCAATTTAACTGTTTCAACTAGTGCTCATATTTTGAATTGCAAATTTTTTTAACATTTATACATCCTGTTTTTTAGAAATTTGAATATATATATATATATATATATATATATATATATATATATATATATATATATATATATATATATATATATATATATATATATATATATATATATATATATACTATATTTAAAAGAGTAAATAAGCCAAAAAAATAATAATATACAGAGTTTTCCCATAAAAACAAACTTGGTATTTTTAAAAACATTCTGACGGTTCAGTAAAAATACTTTAGCTTTTATAATTTAATGTTTTTTCAAAAATCCTCAATCAAACTTCTTAAAATAGTAAGATCAAAATTCATGTTTTTTTATTGATTGCTGCTAGAACAGAAATTCATATTTTTATGATTATTGGTTGGGGATTTTTAAAAAAATGTTTATTTTTTAGCCAAGAAGCAAACCATTTTAATAAAAAATTAACAACAAATATACAGGGTGTTTCTTTTTTATTGCGAAAAATTTGACAGACAAACTCCTTGAATAAAAATACGAAAAAAGTTCCTATAAACATATGTCCCAAACTTTTTAACTTTTAAACTACAGGGCAGTAAAGTTTAAAAAAATATTTATTTTATAAATGTGGATAAAAATAAACGGGTGAAATTTGGGACAGATGTTCATATTTTCCAAGGTTTTCTTACAACAATATTTGTAATCATCTGCTCCTCTGAAATCTGTAACCCTTAATATTTTTTTCACTGTACCTTTTTCTGAAATTAAAAATGTAAAATTTTAAAAATGGCTTGTAAAGGCCTTACTTATTTAGAAACTTTTTGGTCCTGTAAGATGTGTTTGGAATTGTGTCGTTTCCGATTAAAAAAATTAAATATATATTTAAAATACAAGATCGGCAATACAAATGAGCAATATAAAATGCAATGGAAAAACCATTGAGATTGGCGAATTGCAACCCTTCCCCAAAGGGAGTAGAAAATTTGGGATTACAAAATATATTTTGGGTAAAAAAAAAGTCAAATTAAAAACATTAAACCCCGGCTAAAAAAAACCAAATTTATAAAATGAGTTCCATGTTTATTTACCCATTTTTTTAAAACCCAAAATAAAAATTATTTTTCTTAATTTTTTTGGGTCCGGGTTGAGTTTAAAAAAGTTAAAGGACAAAAGTTTATGCCCACACACGTTCACAGAAACCTTTTTTATATATTTTTATCCAAGCAGTCCGCATGTAAATTTTTTTGTAATATTAAAGAAACATCGTGTATAATGTGTGTCCTAAGTTATATATTACAAAATGCCTTTCTTGTTATAGTGGTAACAACTTGGTACCACCTATATAGGAAAGTCGTGAACCCAAACTGCGCTCAGGGCAAATTTAAAAGGTTACTGTCCTAGTTACCTTTATACTAGGTACTTTGCACTCTTTTCTACAATTGATTCTGCAAAATTTTTGATTATCTTGCATAATAACATTTCAAAAACAATAATTATGTAAAATATGTACACCTAAGTTGCCTCCATCTAAAAAAAATGTTATAAATATAATACTACCACATTTTAATTATTGTGCAACTATTTTGTACACGCTACATACGATGAATTAAATGTTGCAAAAATTATAAAAGAGGGCAATGAGACTGATACATATTGTGCTACTTAAAATCGTTGATTGAGTAGTGTTTTGGGGAAGATGCATAAACTTATGGGAAGTAAAAAGACCGACAAATGTTTTAGTCGCTTCGAACGCTAGCATCGACCATCTGTTTAGGAAAACATAAACTAAATAATGATTTATTGATTTATTTAATGAAATATAAAAAAGGTTTCTGTAAAATTTTTATAAACCAACGCGTATGCCTCGTAAACGTAACCTACCATCGAAAAGCCGACGTTGTCAGATGTTGTGAAACTGAACCCCTTGTTCATTCTCATGAAATTCTTTTACTGGCAAAAGACTATGGAACCAAAGATTCCATTGATTATCTAAAAAGATCAAGTGAAATTATGAGCAATGTCACAATGTTTATGCTTAAACATTTTAATGCAATTTTTAATAAACATAAAAGTAAATTTGGGATAAAAAGTACAATTGGGGAACAATCATTATTGAATATAGAAGGCGTTTACGGTATTGGTAAAATTCATGCAAGAATCACAAATTGTATATTGTTGATATTTTTATTAATATAAAAGTGTTTCCAACATTACGATGGGAAATTGAAAGTTTAGCAAAAACAAAAAAATAGGCAGTAAAACCTACGTAAAGCCCCATAGAAAAATTAATATTTTAACTTCTTAAATTACTACACATGCACGCGATTACTTTTTGAGATACAGGGTGTTTTGAGCTTTTAAAAATACCCATGCTTTTATTTGTAACTTAAAAGAAAAAGCCCGTTTCGGATTTTGTTAACACATTCTTTTTATAAGATTTTGTTTTTTTATTAGATTTAAAATTACACGTTTTTTGTTTTTATGACGCTCAAAGACGAAACGTCAGATTTTAAATTTGATAATACTAACTTGAAGGGGGAAAAAGTTTTATAAAAAAGGGTCATTTAATTTTAAATATTTCTTGAAATAAGCACAGGAAAAAATAAAACGATTTTACACAATTTCTGTTTCGTCCGGTTAATTCTCGAAGTGTACGGATTTTTTCAAATTTCAGAGAGGCATTTTATTGGTCATTAACTTTGCCCCCATTTACTTAACCGACCCTGTATCTCCTGTGGTTACCGAGATCCCCATACTTCGACACGAATTTGAATCATCCTGCAATCCTGTATAAAACAAAAGAGTTTAAAAGCCTATGTAAATTTTAAAATTATTAATTCAATTTTAATAAGCAAATAATATTAAGATTTATGACAATTTTTTTTTGTTAGATGGGGGCTAAAAACTAACAGAAAAATTAATTTCCCAGATTCCTAAAACAAATAGAAATATTAAATAAATCGAAATATCATGTATTTTTTATTTTAAATACTTATTTCACTTCAATACTCCAATAATTATATTTATTTAAATTTAGTTTTGTCATGTTATATTTATTCGAGGTTTTATTATTAGGTATTTTTATTACATATTTATATGTTTTGTATAGAGTTGTATAGAGAAAATATTTTTAATAAAGAATAAAGTTTTCGTTATTTATAAATTTTAATTGTTTTAATAAATATGTTTTCTTAAACAAAATTTGATTTATAGAAAGAACTAGGTAAATGATGTTGGCGTTAGCATCCTATGCACTTTTAATTTTTGGTGTGTTGGTTTAGTGAGAATAAAGGACTAGTTTCTTTGTGAACCTTTTTATTTTTTGCGACTATTGGGCTAAACATTGTAGCCTCAATAAAGGGCTTAATAAATAGGTCCCAAAAAATAAAAAGATACACAAGGAAACTAGTAATTACTCCTTTTATTCTTTATTCCCACTAAACCAACAGCTCAAGAAAGAATTACTTTTGGAGACACTGTGCTGTACCGTTAAGATAAGTTAAATCTTTCATCTTAATATTTTTTCTCAAAAATATAGGCACATAGCTATTAAAATCAAAAAGTTAAAGGGGAGTGGACTTTTCGTAGTAGTATTATCTTTGGCATTAGGCATCTTCCCAAAACACTACTCAATCAACGTTAAAATATACTCCGATTAGGAAAATATATCAGTGCTCACACTGGTTGCCTGCCGATTTCAGAATACTTTAAATTTTATGTTTTAGTGTCTGTATTTAAAATTAAAATGGGTAATGTTCCTTTCTATCTGGTTGGTAGATTGATTTATTATCGTGACATGTATGTTAGCTGTTTGACTGGTTTTTTGGTTTTGGGCTTTAATCTGCTGACCCCAAATCGGATTATTCTTTTTTGTGTATTTTTATCGCAAAAATTTTAAGCATATTAATAATTACAATTTAAGTTACGAGTGTTTCTTTATATTTTGCATCGGCAAACTTTTTTCGAAACAGCGAGCATGATAATGTTTTGAACGCATTCAATTGGACAGGATTTTTAACTCCCCAATCTTATATTGGTGTAAGGTTCTGTGTGAGAAATATCTGCATTACCCTGAGTCTGTCTTCCAATTCAGGCTTAGATATTGACTTGATTGAATTGAAGTGGAAGAGACTAAACTTGCGGTCATTTTTTTTAAAATATGTGTTTACAACGTGAACCTACTTAAATATTTTTAAGATTATTTCTGCATGCAGATATGTTACTAATGTGATCGTGTAAATCGGCCTAAAGAAGTAAATGTTAATAAGTGTATTTCTCTGTAAGCTGGGCAACTCAGTGTCCCAGGCCGATATAATATGAAAAATATAGTTCATATTATAATTTATACTTAACTTAAAAAGACAATCACCCAATTTACTGCGGCCCGTCGTACAAGATCCAATAAAATAAAGTTTATAACATAAAAAACGTTTTTATAATGCTCAAACAACAGTGTCCTTAAAAACATTACCCTGGTAAAAAATGTGTTAATCTCACAAATTTATATATTTTTTTAATTCATACTTATAATAATTGAAATATAATGAACTTTTTATTGACAATATCAGAGGCATCTATTTTTTAATTAAACAATGCATCTGAAATTACTAATGTTTATTTTTACACTCAGTCCCCTTAGCTCCTATTTAAGACTACCTCAATAACATTAAATACAATTAATCTTCATTTCTACGTTGTGCTTCGTATGCTTTTTAAGTTTGCTCAATGATAATAATAATTAAATAAAACTATTATTCTATGAAAAAAACTAACTAGGGGACTGTTTGTCGGAACAAAAATACGCTTAAAGTTGCCCTGTTTACAGAGAAATTATTTTCTTCTTTTCAGAAAATCTTTTATGTATTACAAAATATTTGGAAAGTAAGATGTTTTATATATTAAATTTAATTTCCGAATAGATATATCATTCTTTCGCTCGGCAATATCAATTTTCCTGCACTGGCACAGGAAAAGACGTGGCTCCTGCAGAGCCCTTTTTAATTTTACATACATAACTCGAAAACGGTATGCAGACGGAATTTTGTCCAAAAGTTAGACTCAAAGGGCTTTGAAATTGGTTTAGAGGCAACAGACAACGAGGCACATACAAAATAGCTTCATGAGATGTTTACGGAATATTAAAAACATGTATAGGCTGCTGAATACCGTTAAAGTTTTAATGTTTATAGTAATGCAATGAATATGTTGTAATAACAGAGCCTTAGTAATGAAAAGTTATAATTAGAAATCCAGAGATTATTACAGAAAATCTATTTTGCCGGAAATCGTTTTTTTCTTGCAAAACAACTTTTAAAAACCCGTGTTTTAAATTTGCATTGTCTTTATTTTATCTCGAATTTATATAATACAAATTGTATTACAAATGGTCGTGTTCTTATTAATATTATTAAGTCTTTTTAGTCCAATAAATGAAGGGGCAAAGCTGTAAGTAACAGTTTCCCTTGTGGCGAAATTCCTAGGTTTTCGGGGATGCTTTTCAGCGAAAATAAGTTTATCAAAATTAACAGGTTGGAAAGGACTGAAAATGGTCCCTTAAGGCCAAAAAATGGGTTACCCGCTAATATGTGCCAAAATATGCGAAATGGAGATTTTTTTTTGGCAAAAAATAAAGATCGCCTTGTAATCTACAAAAATAGTTTTTTTTTTATAATGAGACCGTAGCAGGTGTTCAATGATCCCAGAAAATGTCCTTCACCCTCTTTCTTGCATTTTAATAAAAAATTATTTTGCCCATCTTCATTTCTTAGCTGTTTCCGGAGTTCTAGAAAATCTGAAGAATAAACGCGAATCAAAAACTTATCCTTTATTGAAATGCTTTTCAATACACATCATTTAAAAGCTTAGATTGTCTAGTTTCTAAATGTACTTTTTTCTTTTTAATAAAGTCCAATAATTTTTCAAAAATCAGGGAAATTCATCACACCAGTGACTCGCGGACTCACAACTAACCACATCTATCCAGTGTGGAATGTTATGGATTTTTCGACAGCCGTTTTTGTGAAAAATATTGGTCTATTTTTGTAGATTTTAAGGTAATCTTCATTTTCATTCGAAAAGAAAAGTTTAAAAAATAAAAATAAGAAATTTTAGAGATGCATCATTTAGTCACACAACTAAATTTAAACATTAAGCAATCATGAAATTGGATTTAGAAATTAAAAAAAAACTAAATAAACTTTGTTAACTCACCAGCTTACGTCAGCAAATATGCGCAATGGATCCAAGGCGCGAATACAAGGTACCATATCTTGTATTCGCGCCTTGGATCCATCTCGTCAAATTCTCATTTCGATGTAGTTTGGAGTCCGGCTTTAAACCTAACACAGGCTATCCATTCTCCAATTTAGAATAAACAGCATCACATAAGACAGCAGTATAATGTCGCCGTATAATTATGCGCAGAGAAAATATGTAATTTCGACATTTTTTGCGAGTGTGTGAACCCATTCGAAATAGTTATTTACCTATTAAGTGCGCAAAGTGATAGTTTTTTGCAGCCGGAATCTTCACAACAATTAGGTTGCCTTTGTCCTCGATGTCGGATGTTTTCATTTTTGCGAGTTCTTCTCGTCTGCAGGCGCCAGCAAGTCCGACAATGGTCGCAAAGATATATTTAATCAGGTGCTTCATTAATAAATGTAGATATTTCTTCTTTTGAAAAAATCCTTGACTTTTTTGGCCGAAAGCCTACATTTTGTTTCTTAATAAATGCTGCTAACTCTTAAAACTTGCCGATATCTACATTTTTCTTGATCTTTAAAACACTTTTCAGCATGGAGTATTTCGACCATAAAGATTTTGGACTAAATTTCTTGCTTAATTTGAGAAAATAGGCTAAAAGTACCTCCTCTTTCAAAGTTCTAACGCCTTTTTCTTCACACCATGTTTCAAATGAATTATACTGTTTCTCGTACTTTTCTTTTGATTTTGCCGGCAGAAGCTCTGTTGGCCAAACTCCATTCTTAGAAACTTATTTTAAACTTTTACCGAATTTTCCTTGGGTGCTTCCGTGACAGTAGAAAATGTTTTTACTTGGTTGTTTCAGCAACAATAAAAATCTTTGATTGTTTATTGTTTAGCATGGTGTCTATAAAATACATGGTACATGGAAAAAAAATTAAAATAATAATAGGAAAAAAAGATATGGGATATTTACTAAGCGCCAAATGTATCTACAATTTAATAAAGCACAATAAAAGGATATGTAGAACCCTATTTTTAAATTTTTTTTTCATCCAGAAGTTGTTAATACATTAAAATCGACCATAAATACGGCAAATATGCAGAACGATAATGCGTGCGCAAAGCAGACTTGCGCAAAAAATAAATTCTGGTTCACGATTGTTGTAACTTTCACCTTTTTAAGATTTTTTTGTTTAAATTGTAAATAAATATCGGTAATTATTAATATAAAATGTATTATAATAATTTAGTTTTAAACACAATATGAGCAATATATATATATATATTTTATATATATATATATATATATATATATATATATATATATATATATATTTTAATATATATATATATATATATATATATATATATATATATATATATGTATATATATATATATATATATATATATATATATATATATATATATATATATATATATATATATATATATATATATATATATATATATATATATATATATATATATATATATATATATATAATGATAAAAGTACAAATGTTTGTATGCAAGTTATTTAAT
Organism: Listronotus oregonensis; assembly: GCA_019359885.1. Lineage (NCBI taxonomy): Eukaryota > Metazoa > Arthropoda > Insecta > Coleoptera > Curculionidae > Listronotus > Listronotus oregonensis. The sequence goes on along the minus strand of JAHBCN010008479.1, from coordinate 15,734 downwards.
TTTTTTGTCATCGCGCAATACATATTACATATTAGATATTAGAAGTGCATATATTTAGTAATGGTTACAATAGTTTTAAAGCTAGAATTAGCGAAATACTATAATTAGGTTTTTTGACATTTGCATCCTCTGTAATAATAAGGTTTATTCCTACAAAATGTATGCCAACAAAATTTAATATTTTATGGATTTATTTATTACATTGTTATTGTAAAAAATTCCCGAATTAACCCGTAAATGATTGAAATTTTATAAGGTATGTTTAATGTTTGCTTTTTTAAGAGCTATTTACCGATTAATTATGCACATTTTCACTGTTGTCAAGTTTTGTCATTCGAAAAAATTTTGAATTCGAGATTAAAACTCGCATAACACACAAAAATGTGAAGCAAAACGGGTAATCAAGACAAAATGTGTCGATTGCGACATTCTTTAGTTGAGACTGGAGAATTGACCTCTAGAAGTTCCTTTTGGGATTTTGTGTCATTGCCAATTGATTCAAATTGTGCCGCATCTCGAATTATGGATTGTTTCTCTATCCTTTGCTATCCTCACTGTATATTTTTATAGAAGATCGCTCTGCGTACTTTTAAGACTACAATGAAATGCGGTAAAGTACCTCGAGACATCGTTAATTAATACCAACTCAACTGTTAAGACCACTTAAAGTACTATTTATTAGTTGTAATGTCTGCTAATCAACGTTGTTTCTCAGATTTATTAGATTATACCGTAGAAATATGTTGGCTGTAGTTTAAAAATGGTTAATCAGCACGTGTTTATTATTAATAGTTCACATTTATTTTAATGATTTCAACGTACAGGTAGCTGAGATGTACATCTTATTGAATATAAAAAACTTATTTATCCAACTCAGGGCAATAAAATTAAAATTGTTCAAATTAATTCGTATAAAAAATTGATTTGACGATTAGGGATAATGGGAGACTATCAGCATGAGAGTAATATATATAAATGGAGAAATATGGACAATACACATATATATATATATATATACATATATATATATATATATATATATATATATATATATATATATATATATATATATATATATATATATATATATAAATATATATATATATATATATATATATATATATATATATATATATATATATATATATATATATATATATATATATATATATATATATATATATATGTGATATTTTATTGAAGCCCTCTAAATGTTTTGTTGGCTCAAATTTGCTGCGGCTCCTGCTTGACGACGAGTAAGTTTTGAACTTTTCTTTTCTTTTGTTTTTTCTTTTCCATACCAAGTCTACTAAATTCATCACTCACATTGATTTACTATATTTAATGTTTAATTTCACGCAAAATAAATTTTAAGATATAAAAAATAAAAAAATTCACTAAAATACAGTATTTTTGAAAATTTCCCTTAAAATATTCTAACAAAATTTTTCAATCTTTCTTTCAAAGTTCATTTCTTGCTTGTAGATAGCACTGATGATGGTTTTACCGAAAGCGCTCTGCTAGGATTTTTTAATAAAAATTTGCACGAAATACAAAGTCTCTTCATTCCCTAAATTCTTGCGTGCACACAGCCACAACCAAGTTTCATTTAAATGCAATACAGCTTAAAATAGAAAAAACGGTTTTAAACTTCGTTTTAGATATTCAAAAAAGTTAATTTTTTTAAAAAAGTTACAGCAGTTTGAAAATGGGTCTAAAATTAAATGGTACGATCTTTTTGTTGAGCAGTTTAGTAAGAATTAGCGTTTATGTATAAAAAGTAATAAATTTTTAGTCAATAGTTAAAGGTTTGTAAGAAACGTTGTACAAAGTTGTTATTAATACAGAGCATGAAAAGGGGGCCATGAGATTCAGAGCTAGTCCGTCCTTGCAGCTGTAAATAATGGTATAACATCTTATTAAAATAAAATTAGAATATCTCTGATTGTTCAATAATTTTGTATAAAAAAATTGACTCCATTGAAGCTCTTTGGGAGCCGATATGTCAAATGAGGAGTCCTATACGTTCATATAAACTTTTGGTATTTTTTTCACGTGTTTTTTTTTATATCGGGAAGATTTTCCACATATATCCGGACACCCTGTAGATATATTGTATATCATAGGAGGGACGCGCAGTCATACAGTCCGATATAGGAACCGCCACGGTTTTATTAACTTCTAGTGTAATACCCAAAATCCCGCCTTAAGTTTTAGTGAGAACCTATTACAAAAGCAACATACTTATATAACGAGAATTAGATGTGCCAACTCAGCGACATATTGCCAGCAGCAATAAAAGCGCAAAATAAACTATTTTAAAGACAAAAGAGTATAAAATATTCATAGAGGGCCCCGGCATCACTCTAAAATTTTCAACTTTAAAGTTATGAATGCAATATCCGCCTTAAACGCCATCAAAACGCGATATTATGGTAATAGGTTCAGGGATTTTCGTTAAAAGGTAATGCTCCTTTTTCTTATTACATTTACGGAAAGTTAAAAGGGCGGAAAAGTTATGAGAAGTATAAAGTGGATATTATGTCATTTGGAGATTAGGAAAGATTGATGGGAGAATGTTTAACGAGCTTTGGTAGTAATGTTAGGTTTATATGTTTGTTATTATTTCGAGAAGTTTTTAATGGTATTGTGCTGCGTCTATAGGTATATGCTTGCAGAAAATGACTTTTAACTTGTATGTTAAATAATTTTCTTGATTTTCGTAATTTAACAATACTTAATAAAGGATTAATAGTAATAATATTTTAGTTATTTTTATAAGTCCTTTGCAAAGACCATTCAAAGTCCGTATGGATTTTTTAATACGATATTTAATTAAAAAAAAAAAGAATAGTCCCCATGGCAATCTGGATGAATTTTGTGTGGTTGTTATATGGCGGATTTTAGAAACTCCCTATTTTTTTAATTATTTTTTTTTGCTCCCTATTGACAATAAAAAATTCGCGTACCGCTGTTTGACAGCCCTGTTTTTGATGTTGCAAGGTTAATAGGAGGTCATTACTGTTAAACAATTGCAGGACAGTACTGTTAAACAATTGCAGGGCAAAAAAGGTAAACGAGTGTGGGGAAAAAGGCCTTTTGGATCTCGTGCAATGAATACTACGGTCAGTTCCGGACTTTCGGACATCTTCGTTGTGGAAAATAAACCCCAAAAATATTTTTTTACTTTTCGCCAATTTTAAAATTTTTCCTCCAATTCCGTTTTTTTTTTTTTTTTTTTGAACGTTGATCATTAATCTAAAGTCAGTTTTTTCGGCAACGTTTCGTTTAATTAAATTTTAATTTCGTTTTATTAAATTTCAAATTTAAACTAACTAACCACCACTAACTTCTTTTTTCACTCCATATTATTGGTGCCTTTTAAACAAATCTATTAAAAAATATCAAAAAATATCTAATATAATCGTATTTTATTTACTTTACTGCGTTTTTTTGTGTAATATTAGATTTTATATCATCTGTTTAATATGAAAAGAATAGATGACGCTACTTTACAACATTCTATTTAAGAGGATTCATACCTGCGTTTACAAGCTATTTTGTTTTAAAGAATGGCACCAAAACTAACGAACGAAATTAAACAAAATTTTTGGGAAAAATATTCTATTATAACGAGAAATGGGGAAAAGGGATTGAGAAAATTAAAAAATTTTTTTTTTAAAAAAAAAAACTTTTCCCCATAATTTATGAAGAGACCAAATTTTAAATAAACCCCTAGTTTTTTATAAACCCCTTTTAAAATTTTGTAATTAAAAATTTTTTTAAAAAAAAAAACCTTTAGTTTTTTTAAAAAATCTTGGCAACGCAGCAACCCTCATAGGATGTCGACGTGGTGGGGTGGCATGGGAAGCGATTTTCATGTCCATTTTTAGCAGATTAAAATAATATTTGTTATTAAGCGTGCCTGTTAATTTGATTTTCCTTTTAAAGATGGGACGGACAAAAAAAAAAAAAATAAATGTGGTAGAAAACGATTATTCTGTCAACAAGTCGGAAAAATAGACGACTTGCTATGAAAAAAAGGTAAGTAGGATTTTTGTTATGAAAGGTTTATAATTAGGGTTGCCATAATTTATTAGAGTGATGTCCGGACGGTCCATCAGATCCTAGGATAAATAGCAGCGATTGTGAAATGCGTGCCAGGAATTTTTTTTTCGCTATTTTACCTAATTGAAATGGTTGTAGAAATTAGAAAACTAAAAGTAAAACTACTTACTGAACAGAATACAGGCAACGCGAAAATTCAAAATCCGGACGCATTTAGAATCCTGACAAAAACCGACATGGTTAAAAATCCGGACGTATGGCAAAACCCCTTTATAATATGATTTTTCGACTACTATTAATACTATAAGTAAAATACAAAAATTAATTTTAGGAAACAAAAAAAAAGGTCCAAATCTAACCATAGTTTTTTCAGTGCTATGCAGACGAACGAAGGTAAAATGGTTATTTTTTACTAGGGGCAAATACTACTTTAGTGATACATTGATTGTACAATCATTAAGCGTGTGATGTATTTCGAGCCGGGCAACGCCGCTTTTTGCAGATATATTATTATATAAGTCTATTTTCTGTTAAATTATTACGTGGTATTATTTTATAATTTGTCTTATTTTTTTTATAATTGACTTTTCGAAGTTTTTTGCTGTTATTTATATTATTACGTGATATTAATTTATAATAATTAATTTTAATCTTTTTTTAAATGTACTTTTTTTTAAATTTATGAAAATTTTTTGTTATTTTATTACGTTGTATTATTTTATAATTTTTTTCTCTTTTTATAATTGAACTTTTTTTTAAATTTGCTGTTATATTAATACGTTATAATTTGTTTTTAAAATTTTTATAATTGCACTTTTTTAAAACCTGATGAAAAGGAAACAAATTACACAAACATAAAATGTCAATGTCAAATATGAAAATAGAGCTTACGTTAAACTAGGTAAGTTTTCTCAATAAATAAAAATGTCGCTCAGTGAAAGACCATTTACCTAATTGCAAAAAATGGTTGGTCACATTTTCAAATAGCTTGACAGAATCGTGCCAAAATATAGGAGCATACTGTGTGAAATATGAGCTTTAAATGATGTATCGTAAGGTATGTACCTTTAAAAAAATGTCGATGGCGTCACTTTTTTTTTAACTGTCAGTAAAAAAAATATTTTAATTAAGTTCTAAAGTAGGAATAAATAATTAAATTGCCCTTTTGGGGTTTTCCCTAAAAATAAGAGCTAACGTAGATAATAAGGAAATTATACCTTACGCTGTATAACTGTAATAAAAATAACAAAAATAAATTTAAAAAAAAACCTTTTTTTAAAATGCTTTTTATTGTTTATTTTTTTAAAAACCTATATGTAAAAAAAACCTAAAGCCGACCCTGGTCAGAAATAATCGTCTGTTGCGGTTGGCATAGCGACCGTACATTGTTGCCAGTGGTCACCACACGGTCTGTTGTTAGTTTATTACCGTCGAAGCATGATTTGAACTTGATCAGCTGCTGATGAATGCTCTTAAATGGTCAATATTTTTGAGAGTTTTGTGTATTTACCAAAAAACTTAATAAAATAAGTGATTACACAAATATTTTTGATAAATTTTAAATATCACTTTACGAGAAGTATCGAATTTTCACCAGAAGCCACATTTAAATGTTGTCTTTTAAAAAAGGCCTCTTTATAGTAGTAAACAATATCTAGCACGAAACGAAAGCACAGATACAAGATACGGATTGGACTACCATAAAATCTTATTTAACTTATGTTTACAACTCCTTGAAACGAAGCAGCCAAATCGTTTAAGAAAGTATACGGCAGTTTTTAACTTAAAAATTAATAAAAAAGATCCAATTCTAACCGCAGAGAAAAAAATTAATCATTTTAGTAAGTTTTAAAATAACAGCTATCAATAAAAACGTGGCGTTTTACGTGCTACGTACCTGTTGGGGCCAAAATATTTTATTACAAAAATTTAAATTTCCAAATGTACAACAAAACTTAAAAACTACAAAATAGTATACGTCATTTAATAAAATAAAAAAAACATATACATACGATTTAAAATTTAAAACAACCAGCTATTGCTCTCTTAAAACTATCTAAACTTACAGAAAATAATTCAGTTTTGATATAGTTATCATTATAATTTTTTAAACAAAGAATGTAATTAGTTCGATGTTTATTTTCATAAAAAAGTTGCCGAGCTCGGTTGGCTCTACTCGGAATACAGAAATTAATAGATTTAACCAAACCATTACAATTACTCATGCTCAAAATTTTGCAGGAAAATCGCCATTGCATCCTGTGTTTTTTTTTAATGATTTTAACCCCAGCAGCTGGATTCTACTGGAATAAGGCACCCCTTTTTAAGGAAACCTATGCCCGTACAATAAAAACTTTGCAAATTTATTTTGTACATTTTCAATCCTTTGTTGATAACCTATATATGAAGGTGACCATATGTAATAAAAATACCTTTTAAAGAAATAGGCATTAATTCGCAAAACGTGATGTTCTGATAACATTGACAATTATTAATGACATAAATCAAAAAAGACAAATAATATAACCTCTAAACAATATATGGATAAAATATGTTTATACTACATTCACCCATGGGCTATTTTTTTTATAGTCTTGTAAATAATTTGGGGGTTTTTTTTTAATCTGGTTGATCTTTCAGAAATATTTTCATTTACATCTTTCAACAGATTGATTTAGGTCCTCGGATGAACTCGAATTTTTGTTATTTAAATTGGAATTATGATCTTCTGCTTTTTCTCCATTATGTTCTAAAGTAACATCTCCTTTAGGTGCTAAGTGTTTATAGCTACTGTACTTTCTTTTCCATTTTCATATCTGATCAAAGCGTAGTCTGGATTTGCCTTTTAATAAAGGGCAACTTCTTCTACCAAGGGGTCATTACTTCTGCGAACAAACTTTTTAATAAGACTTTTGCAAAATCTGTAACCATGAAGGAATAGATGTTCCACTAGTTGATCGACGTTGATAATTAAATAGACCCCTGTGGAGTATTATTAGTTGCTGTACATAATAAACTTTTTCCAAAATGGTACATTCTTGTTACACCAGGATGTGATAAAGAAAGTGTAATTCAAACAATGTGTTTGTAATGCTGTTACAAATCCTTGAAAATGTATCTGCTGCAACATTAATTTTCCAGGACGATAGATGATATCGTATTTAAAACATGAAAGTTCTAAACGCCATCGCATTTTTTTTTCATTTTTGATCTTGCTAGAATGATAACTATTAAACAAAAATGATCCCGATTTCTGGTCTGTTACTAATTTAATTGTCTTCCAATCAAAAATGTCTCCATTTCTTTAGTGCCTCAAAAAAAAACAAGCCTTTTTTCAATTGAAGAATGTCTCCGTTCAGAATCTGAAAGGGGTACGAAAAAAGGGCAACAGGTCTTCCCATTTGACTAAGAGTAGCAGCAATAGCAAAATCGGATGCATCTGTTTCGACACGAGGACAAATCAATCTGTTAGTAAAGATGTAAATGAAATGATATGCCACAAGTACTGTATTCTGGAAGATCAACCAGATTAAAACAAACCACATTATTTACAAGACTATACAGAAAATAGCCCATGGGTGAATGTAGTATAAAATATTTTATCCATATATTGTTTAGGGGTATGTTATTGTTTTTAAGTGATTTTTTTTTTAGGTGAAGTGCTTAAGAAATTTCTAAATGTTTCATACCAATGCTTAAATTCTTTTGCAGTTGGGGAAATTTTTTATCAGCTTCTAGTCTATCAGGTAAAGTATTTTCCATGTTTTATATGCGAATTAAATTGTAATAAAAATACCTTTCAATAAATAGGCTTTAATTCGCAAAACGTGACGTTCTGATAACATTGACAATTATTAATGACATAAATCACATGACAAACAATATATGGATAAAATATGTTTATACTACACCATATTACACTATTGTACTCCAAAAACGATCTGACTAAACTCTTATACAAACAAGAAATTGTCCTAGTGTCGTAAATATTTCTACATGTTCTACAAACAAATCCCAATTTTCGATATGATTTTAAAATAATACTGTCAATGTGTTTATTAAAGTTAAGCTCCCTATCAAAAATTACCCCGCGCTCTTGAAAATATGATACTGTTGTTAATGTTATATTTTTAATTTTGTATTCAAACGCGACAGGACTTTTACACCTAAAATATTTTTTTAAATTTACATTGTTACATGTTGTAAAGGTTAATGCAACAGAGTTAAAATACGACAAGAAAAAGACAGGTCCCAAATGAGAGCCTTGTGAAACTCTCGATGTTACACTAATGTTTCTAGATGCAGCACCAGCCAGACTCACACACTGAACTATATTTTCTAAGTATAAAGCAATCCATTTCAGATAGCGTCCACTCACTCCAATTACCTCCACTAAGTAACTTTGGTATACTGATATCAGTCGATATGTACAGTAAAATAAGGAATTTACAATTCTCCATTCCACTAGAAACACATAGTACTGTATTTCAAACAGAAATATATGCTTTACTTTTACTGTGCAAAGAAAAAAACAGGAGGGCTTACAAAAACAAACGGATCTGCATAATTTAAAAGACAGCCAAGCGTCACTAAGGGCACTAGTAAACCCCAAGGTGACGTCCAAGCTGACATGGGAATGCCAAAAAAAACTGGAGGTCCTGGGGAAAAAGCAACAGAGTAACTCTTCTGTGGGTCCCAGGACATTTTGGGAATAGAAGGCAACGAAAAAAACGGATGAGCTAGCAAGACATAGATCATCCACACCATACTTTGGACCAGAACCTGCTCTTGCAGTGACCAAAACCACAGCACGAGGGCATACCAGGGAGTGGATCCGAAACAAACACGAGGAATACTGGGAAAACCTCAGTAGAGTAAGACTTGGAAAAAGCTTTATGAGGAGCACATCCAAAAGAACGAAGGAAGAACTACCAAGACAAAGTAGGAAAAGAATTCGCATTAACAGTAGGGTTGCTAACCGGGCACAATATATTGAGGGGACACCTACACAAGATAGGCTCATACAATGTGGACCCAAGTTGCAGATTGTGCGACGAGGGAGAAGAAACAGCCTACGACACACTGTGTGAATGTAAAGCGTTAAATCACAAAAGACAGGCATTATTTGGGCAACCGAAAATGAGCACACAGGAATATACCAACCAACCAGTCTCGGGATTATACATACAGACTTGTAGAAGGAACAAGACTAATGGGAGGTTGGGTATAAAAGACAATGGGAAATTAGGCACAAAAAGCCCAAGAGGCTGGCCTGGAAGAGGAAGAAGAAGAAGTTACTTGGTAAAGTTCGTAAAATATTTACTTTACAAAGTTATATTAACTGACCTTTCGCTCTCCTTGAAGGAGTTTATACAGGGCTTAATGAAGGGGATGTTGCTGCAGCGGTATTCTGTGATTTTTCCAAAGCATTTGACTGCGTCAATCACAGAGTACGCAAAAACTGTATAGTTACGGTTTTGGGGAGTTTCTTGGACTGGCTACGATCATACATATCTAACAGAAAACAAATCGTGAAAACCTCTAGTGGAACTTCACGGATGCAGACAAAAAGGGCATGGTTTTACCTCAGGGGTCAGTCCTGGGACCATTATTGTTTTTGATTTAATTATGACTAAATATTATTTATGAGGGAAAAAGTTCACTTTATTTGCGATGACAAAACCCAATCTGTGGGCGGACCCAAACCCGCATAATTTATTGTTTCCCTAACCAATGATTTAATCAAAATTGAAGATTGGTGTGATGCAATTCTCTCTGTCTTAACATTGAAAAAAAACTAATATCTAACTTTTAAAAACCAACGATATACCCATTGAAACTAGTTAGTGAAAACAAATTGTGACCAAATTTCTCGGTATATACATTGAAAAAAACCTAAAATTCAACGAGCATGTTTCAAATTGAATAGAAAACTTGCTTCTGGCTGCTACGCGGTCAGGGTGGTTTACAATGAGCTGGGACAGTCACTGGCAAGACTGTCTATTTTTCCTTAGTAGAATCTCAAGATATGGAATTGTTTTTGGGGTTTCTGTAGTAGGCTGTTTATTTCAATCAGTGTTTGTGCCCCAAAGAGAGCTTTACGTTTCATGTGCGGAATCCTACCGAGGGGACACTGTCGGCCGTGTTTCGGGGGAAAAATCTTGACTCTGCCTTGTATTTTTATATTAGAGACACCTTTTCTTATTAACAAGAAATATAAAGACAATGAAATATGCAGCGTTTATAATACACCAATTTAAATAAATTAAGACACCAATACCTACAAGCACCCTTACAAAAAAGTCTATAATATATGAATCTTTAAAAATGTACAACCATCTACCGGTTTTTTTTGAGAAATATAAAAGATATTAAACATTAAAATAGTTAAAAAGATGTTGGAAGTAAAGGCATATTATAATTTGGATGAATTTTATGCAGACACTTTGTCGGATGCTAAAGATTGGTGTGATTATGTTTGTGACTTAGTTTAAAGAATTGTTGGTTAGGTAATTGTTCATTTATTTTGGAATCTCTGTTTGTAATAGTTAATGTCAAATGTAATATATATATTTTTTTTATTACTGTAAATTTCTATTAATATTTTTCTTATATTCTCTGTCTAAATTATTATTTATTTATACATATATGTTTAGTAATTTAATACCATATAGATATTTTTTAGCCCCTAAGACGCTTTGTCTATGAAAATGTATATTTTTTTAAGACAATAAATCATATTTTGATTAATTGATTAATTGATTGACCATCTCAATAAAAAAAAAGCTTAAAAAACATTGGAGTGTAATTATAACACTGTTTTTACTGATTTATATTTCATAAAAATCCTTAAATAGATCGTCGCACACGAAAACGGAAGAGTCCAGCTTTGCTCCGAATCTCAATGTGTTGACAACTTAAATTTATGGGCACGCACTGATTTTTCTACCAAATTTCCTGAGATTTTTTTACTACACGAGATCAAAAGGGTACCTTAATGATAGTTCTTTTCATGGTAGGACGGACATTTTTTTCATCGAATAGCCAGCCCATCGCTGTGTTCTTCTTATAACCCTTAAATTTTCTTGATGATAATTTCGTACTCGATTGGAAATAAAATAATAACAAAACCGTATCTCTCATCTTTAGTGTACACCTACCGTACGAGAGCTTTTTACCGATGACTTTAAAGTTTATTTGAATTTGTTCTACCGCTCGCGGGAACCGGTTTCGCGGATTGCGGCACCGGCATAATTTAAAAGTTTGTTAAAACGTTTATATCTGAGTTTAATCAGCCGATTTACATATAAGGCCTTTATTGGCTTTTTATTGGCCAATTTTAAAAGGTGGGAAAAGACATTAAGTGTTAAAGTTTGCAAGACAATGCGTTGAGAATGACTCAGATTTCATCTGGTAGTTTCATTGCGCCGTTTTTTACTATTTTTTATGGTAGAATCTTTTTATCTTTAATGAGTTGATCATTATCGTTTTAGTAAGGTATAATCATGTTAAGTTGCTATCGACAGTCCATAAAATTTAATAAAACATTAGGTAGATAAATAAATAAATAGTTACTGTAGTGGCTCTGGGATTTTTAAAATTTTTACACAAAAAGTGAGGCATGGGACTCAAACCAAGTATATGCCAGATACCATTGATCTTAAAGAAAAGAACGCTTTTTTAAACAAAATTATTATTTATGTCGATGTTAAACTGAAATTTAAAGGGCGGGGGATTAATTGAAAAAGTTAAATATTAGGTTTTTTCAACAAGAAACCCGGACGTTTCGAAATCGTTTTTGAACTGTTTTTTTGGTTAGACGAGGCGGGCCTTAAAATAGTTTCGTGACGATAAAAAGAAAACGTTGGGTCGCTTTTTTCGGGTCGTTTTTGGAAAGTCAAACAAAAATTTTTTAATTTTTTTGAAAAAATATAACCCTATTTTCTACTTATTATTTTTGTGATCAAAGTTAGCAAATATCACTTATAATATCGTCACTCATCTTTAAAGATAATTAAATTTAATGATGTGCTTAGAGGTGTAAAATTAATGTTTTTGAATAATTAAACAAGCGAGGAAATAGAAAATGCTAAAGCACGTTGCACGCTATTCGCTAAATAAAGTTAGGATTATGCAGAAAAATTAAATAAGTTAAAATAAGTTAAAGTCACACAAGAAAAGATAAACATTATGTGATCAAATGGTTTTAATTATACACATAAATTAAAAATTAAGTTAAGTTAAAAAGATAACCAACTTTTAACTTTCTTAACGTATTTTAATTTTTTAACCTTATCATTAAATGAAATAAACGTTTCCTTTTTAAAATAATTAAACTACCACACAATAACATCATAAAATAGGCTTACAGAAACTGCGTTATAAAAAAAATGTAACAAAATTATATATTTTTTGGACAAATATTTATTTAAGAAGTTAACAAATTACCGGACAGCTGCCAGAGAGTGCACTAATAAAAAAGAAATCACGAAAACACTATTAACAGTGATTTGCCCTACGTATGCTAAATTTTATTGTTATTATTAAACTGATTGGCATGTTTTCACACAAATGTCTTAATTTATAATAACTTAATTTTTGTTAACTTAAATTAACTTAACTTTTCTGCATAATCCTACCTTAACAGTAAACATATGAAGATGAAATATGACACAATAAACATGAAACAGCTGTTAAAAATCAAAAATCCAGTGCCAAGATGTCAATGCAAGTCAACCCAAACAGTTTTCAATTTAGGCCATGTATCGAATTACCGTTCTGAAACCGTAACTAAACGATCCCAAGTTTTGTTGGTACACAAACAGGATCGTCCGATAACCATCACGTCTCTGTTGGAACGCACTTTAATCACTGCGCATGAGCGTGATCGTTCGGTGACGGTTTTTCGACGTGCTGGAACAAACCTATTAGCTTCCACAAATAATTGCTCTGATTGCCGCTGATAGTTTTAAATAAAAGCCAGAACTTTTGACGAACTAATTTTATTTAAACACAAACGTTTAGCTTACAAAAGAGAGGGCGAACCACATGCCCAAATGTATTTATACTAAACTAACCTATATTGAGTGGGGGAAACAATAGTGGGGCAGACAGTTTTTTTTTATTTTTCTTAAAACAAAATTTGAAAAAAACCCTTTTTACTTTAAACTCGCGCCTTTCCTTTCCGAATTTTTTTAAACGGATGAGAAAAAAGGCCATTTTTTTTCCCCCGGGAAGAAAAAAATTTGGGGAAAAAAGCTGCACGTGTGCAACCTGTCCCAAAAAAAGAAAGCCCCCTTCTAACTATAGACCTATATCTCTTCTTTTTGTTGTTTGCAAAGTAATGGAACAATTCATTAATTCCCAAATCTTAGGATTAGAGATTATCCTTAGAATGGATTCTTTTTTATACAATAGTGCTTTTAATTAAGTAACTTCTGAATGTTTTTGCGTAATACATCTACATGGTGCACAATAACATCTTAACCTGTCGATACTAAGATTGGTTGGTTTGAAATTACTTGACGAGATGGCGCTAGTTGCTTCTAACGTTTAGCTGTATTGGATTACAGTTCTTCTTAGGGTGCCCGCTTCGCAGTCAGGTCAAGTCTATGGCCTACATTCGGTGTGACCATCCCCAACAAGGGTGAAACACGTGTAATCAGATTGGCTGAACCCGTGGTTGTCCATGTACTTGGAGGCCTCGTAATTTTAAACCAACCAAGCTTAGTAGTCATACCTAACAGGATTTTTAATTTTCTTTTTAGTTCATTAAAGAGCCACTATTCCCAAGTATCAGGAAAAACACAAGATCTTACATGATAGACAGTATGGATTCCGTGTTAGAAGATCCACAGCTGACCTTCTTTCCTTTGTCTCACACAACTGGAACAAGTCCCTTGAGTTTCCTGGTGAGTCTCAGATCGTTGCTCTTGACATATCCAAAGCTTCCGATTAGGTCTGGCATAATGGGCTTCCTAACAAACTTCCTTTCAACGGTCTTCCACCTAAGCTTTGCTCTTCAGTTTCCTTTCTAATCGACGTATATCAGTTACTGTAGATGGCCATTCTTCCAACTTCTACCAAATTAATGCTGGAGTGCCCCAGGGCTCAGTGCTGGCACCCACGCTATTTCTTCTACACATTAACGATCTTTTCTCTTCCACAGTCAATCCCATTCATAGTTTTGCTGACGATAGTACCCTTCACTCTAGTATCCAATTTCTTAAACCACTATGTAATTCTGATTTGGAAAACAAGCGCAGGTCAATGCAGATATCTCTTTCACAAGACCTCAACCTTATTTTGGATAGGGGCGCCAAAAATCTTGTTCAGTTTAATGCCTCGAAAATACAGTCATGTTCGCTGCCGCGAAAAAGTCTGACAATGCTCATCCGTTACATATGAGCGGCCAAGTTCTGCAAAACAAAGAGTCGTTTAATCTTGTCGGCGTTACTTTTCAGAATAACCTCAGCAATTTTTTTATTTTTTGTTATATTTCCAAAGTTTTTAAAAACTTCTATTTTTCAGAAAAAAAAATTGGAACTTTTTTTCTAAAAAAATACCGAAAAACAGCGAAAAAATAAATTAAAAATTTTTTGACCTCCCCCACTCTTGCAAAAATTATAAAAAAAAATCATAAAGGTAGATCTACTAAAGACCCATTACATATATATTTTTTTCATGATAACGGGCTTTGTGTGCATCATCCGATTTAGTAACGGAATTTATTTTCATTATAAAAAACTGGTTTTCTTACTAAGATCAACATCTTCTTCTATGTGTCAACATAATTTTCACGGTGAACAGACCTAATATATTGCTACTGTAAGTCTATGACATTTTATCTTCACTTATTATTATTATATCCTGCACTATCAATACCTATAGCTGCTTTTTACTCCTGCAAATTAAATATTATATATTATATAGTCTGTGCTGGATGCCCCGTAAACCGGTTATAAAATAGATTCCTGTAAATATGCGCCCTGCTACCAGGATAATTCACCTGTTGGCTTAATGAACCTTTGCACTATGAAAGTATAAAGTCAGAAGTATACCCATTTGTAATGACGCCATTTTTGTTTATTTTTGTTTAGTATCTTCCAAACAGCGATGACAACAAACTTTAAAAAAATTGGTGGCTGATGAGTATCTGTCACTGTCAATAAAAAACATTGTTGTGTCAACTTGTTGTCGACAGTTATTTTGAAAAGTTTAAATTAATAACACGAAAAAGATATAATATCTTGGCTTTTTTTCGATTGGAATTGGAGTAGGTGGTAGAGGAGCTTTCCTCGCCTGAGGCGGTAACACCCCACTTGCCCTTTAAAGGACTCGTGAAGTCTCAGGACGTTTCGAGTTCTGGGCGGTGAGTCAGTTTTCCTTCTTTCCTCTTTTAGTTTTCCTTCTTTTCCCTTTTTTTTCTTTTTTTTTCCCCTCTACTAAAATTTGGAAATAATGATGATGGACACCCGAACGTAAAGTAATCCAGGTAAAATACCCCTCCATTCGGTTCTCCGGGCGAGGGGTACATTTGGGGGGCCACCATCGAAAATCTAATATTCTTCACAAATATATGTGGGCTTAACTCCAACTAAACTCTGTTCAATTATTTCAATCCTCCAAACCAACTACTATTTCTCACCAAACCCCCAATAAGTCCC
>JAHBCN010008478.1:0-38655 GCA_019359885.1 Listronotus oregonensis | reverse complement strand
TCGAACTAAAAACAAAATTTTGCGAAATCAGGTCGACGAAGTGACTTCACACAAAATTTTCTTAAAATGACGCAATTTGTCACCCTTTATCAATATTGCGCGAAATCAACGTAAAACGTTGTGACTTCACTTTTCTGAAGTCACAGCGTAGTATATGAAGTCAAAGCGTTTATCCCATACCTATATACGAAGTGACAACGTATCCAGTATACATATATATATATATATATATATATATATATATATATATACAGCGTGTCCCACGCAGTTCTTGCCAAATGGGAAAGTTTTTTACTGACAGTCGAAACAAAATCATTTTGATGTAGAAAAGTTCTGCTTATTTAAAAACTAAAAATCCCTACGCAAAAAGTTTAAAAATACCAGCAGTATACAGAGTAGCGACAAAAACGTAAAATTTATCCAAGACTAAAGTACCCTTATTTTGCAATATTCAAAGAACATTTATTTAAAGGAATTATTTAGAATTAATTATTATATCTAATTACGAAATCACAGCCACCTACGAAAAATATATATTTTTGTATTTCAGTAAATCAGAACGGAATAAAAAGTAAAAGCTTTAATATAAATCAAATTAATGTATCACTTATAACAAAAGAAAATTAGTATAATTCAAATTTTAATATAGCCACCTTCTTTTTTCTTGCATTTTTCTGTTAACTTGGAGAATTTTGAAACAACTTTTCTCAAAACAACTTGAGGGATTTCTCGAGCACACTGGGTTATTATCCTTTCTAAGCTATCGATATTTTGAAATGGTCGGTGAGAATACACTTTTTCCTTTAAATATCCCCAAAGGAAGTAATCCAGTGGGTTCAGGTCGGGTGACCTCGCCGGCCAATGAATTTCTGAAAATCTTCCTATCCAACGCCCCTGGACCATTTCCTGAAGAAACTCGTTAACAGCTCGAGAACTATGGCATGGCGCACCATCATGCTGATACCACAAAGTATTTCTAATGTCACGTGGAAAGCCATTAATAAAGTCAGACAACTGATTTCACAAAAAATGAAGGTAAACATCCGACGTTATATTACCCCGGAAGAAAAATGGGCCTATCAGTTGATTATCTAAAATTCCGCACCACACATTTGTCTTAAAAGAAAACTGATCCCGACAGTGGATAACAAACCGCGGGTTAGCTGTACTCCACCATCGATAGTTCTGGGAGCTAACAACTCCATTTAACGTAAAACAAGCTTCGTCAGAAAAATTATTTTTCTATAAAGATACGGGTCGTCTTCATGCATACCTTGATACCCTGAAAAATCAAACCGAAAATCAAAGTCTCCAGGATGCAATGTGTGGACAAAGATGGGTTTATAGGGATGAAAATGATTTGCTTTAAGAACTCTTCCAGCAGTAGATTTACAGACTGAGCGTCTTTCATTTCCAGGAAGTACTTTTTCCATATTTCTCAAGGAAATCTTGGGATTTTCAACAACGGCTTGATAATTTGCAAGTCAAAATCTTCATCATCTTCGACCTGACCTTGATTTTTTTATTGAATCTGTTTTCTACACTTCCACAACTTTTAAATTTTGCCATTGTGTCCAACAGTTTGATGAGATACAGATATTTCAGGATGTCTTTCATTGAAAATCTCAGCGGCTTCTCTAAAGGTTTTGTAGTTGTCACCCACAATTAAAACAATTTCAATCTTCTGTTCCGTGGTTAGTTTTGAGGCATAATAAATCAAAATGATAAATGGATAAACTGAATTTATAACTGTACTTCTGACTAGAAATAATGTCAGTGTTTATGTCAGTTATTATTGGATAGTTACCTTCAGTCCGATAATTATCTTTGTTAATTTTAGACAAAATTTTTAATGTAAAATAAAAAAAACCCTTTTTTCGTAGGTGGCTGTGATTTCGTAATTAGATATAAAAATTAATTCTAAATAATCCCTTTAAATAACTTTTCTTTGAATATTGCAAAATAAGGGACTTTAGTCTTGGATAAATTACGTTTTTGTCGCTACTCTGTATACTGTTGGTATTTTTAAACTTTTTTGGTAGGGATTTTTAGTTTTTAAATAAGCAGAACTTTTCTACATCAAAATGATTTTGTTTCGACTGTCAGTAAAAAATTTTCCCATATGGCAAGAACTGGTGTGGGAAATATATATATATATATATATATATATATATATATATATATATATATATATATATATATATATATATATATATGTTTTATATATATATATATATATATATATATATATATATATATATATAATATTTATTTTTCTTTAACCATTATTTATAAATTTCTTTTTATTCTGGGAATAGTTCGGTGGTGTTTACGTGTTTCGCACATTATTTATTGTGCTTTTCCAAGGCTTAAAATTAAAATCAAAACACATTTAAACAGAAATCACACAATATTTTTAGAGTATTGACATGTAAACATGAAAGAATTACAATTTTAAAATCAACATTTAAAAGTTTGTCTTAACAAAATCAGGTACATAATAAAATTTAAAGATGCTTTTTGGAGTTCTGATACATTTTTATTATATAAAAATGTATCAGAACTCCAAGGTAGGCATCCTGTTTAAATTAATTTTATTATGTACCTGATTTTGTGTTAAGATAGAACTTTTAAATGTTGATTTTAAAATTGTAATTGTTTCATGGTTACACTAATCTTTTAATACTCTAAAAATATTGTGTGATGTTCTGTTTTAATTATGTTTTGATTTTAATTTTATTTTTAGATACTTACGCTTGAAAAGCACAATAAATAATGTGCGAAACGTTGCAATAAACTACCACCATTTGCTTTGTTAACCTATTCCCAAGAATAAAAGGAAATTTATATATATATATATATATATATATATATATATATATATATATATATATAATATATAATATATATATATATATATATATATATATATATATATATATATATATATATATATATATATATATATATATATATATATATATATATATATATATATATGTATATATATATATATATATATATATATATATATATATATATATATATATATATATATATAAAATGATCTTAGCTTATAAATTATTTTGTATCTGCACATGTAATGGTTATTAAAAAGAGGAAATGAGATTAGAAATTAAAATGTATTAAGTCGTACGGTATTTCAAGGTTTACTAAGCCAATTTATCCTAAAATCACATATTTTTACAGTTTTATTTAAAACATGCGAAAAGTTATTAATATTTTTATTGCTTAGGAAAAATTGAATTTCTCTAAAGTAAAGAGTCGGGTCAGATTCTATCCAAATATTAAGTTCTGGGTAAACAATTCTTATTTCTTGCTAATACTTTTTTAAAAATTATCTTCTGTCATAAAAATTACTATATATAGGTACAAAAAGATAGGTAATGGCAAAATAGAAAACAATAATTGCTTTGATATTAAGTTACGGTTACAGAAAACATAAACCCAAAAACTAATAATATTAAGAATAGTCTTTCTTTCCTAATTTATACAAATGTTTATCTTTTAGTTTTGTAGTCATACTAAATGCTTTTGAAATTTTGAAATTTATTTTATTGAAAATTTATCAAAATTTTTAAAAGGGTTTTTTGTGGTTGCACTTTTTTCTTGAATATTGTTTTTAAATATTAGGAAAAAATACTTTAATATGCTGCAACAATTTACCTCAAATCATAGATAGTTATTTAAGTATTATGTACTTACACACTACGTCAATTTTCCAAGAAGTCTCCAGAAAAAGACCAGTTACGTTAGGGTTTTCTGCTCTGCAAGTTATGGATTTTCCGTCGTCTTCAGTAGTAGGAACAAAGCTTAGTTCACTAATGGTTACATTTTCCATTGTTTCCTCCTAAAAATAATTTTATGTTGTTAATTAATTTCTCAGAAAAATTGTGTCATAAATTTTTATTCAGAATTTAATCAGGGCATCTACGGAGTGCAAAAATTAAACCGCATTTGTTTTTAAACAGTGTATCCCCAATAAAGACAGAGATAATGTCGTAATAAAAAGAAATAAAATGTTCAAAATAGGACAGCCCTTGTAGCTGCTGCTCCCTATAGGATGTTACAAATTTTGGAAAAGAAACCCCGTTCCATTTTTCCACTATGTACATACTTTGGTTAAATTTTAAATAAAATTTTTTAGCATAACATGATTTCTAAAAAATTAATTAACAATAAAAAAAAAGAACATCAAAATTAAATAAGCATGGTTTTGATGATCGGTCGGTTTTTTGTGGACGTGAGTGTATTTTTGTTGGTAATATCCATGTGTTTAAAAAAATATATTAAAAATACTTGTAAATATAATTTTCAAAGTAATTTCTTATATATGAGGACGTGTCGTAAAAATGAATAAACAAATAAATTGTATTATACTTAAAATTAACGTAAGTTTACCTTTGTCTCTATAAAAATAAAACTATATGCCTTTTAATCAAAGCCCTTAATTAAAAAAACGACCTATTTTAGGTCATAAATTAACTCCTATATATTTTCGGCAAAAACTCATTGTTCTTTGCAATTTTAGGTTGTTTATTTCAGTTTAATGCTTTGAAGTAATAAATTTATGGTTGCTGTCATAAGCAAAGTCCGCCTGCTGCCCATTTTCTTTTCTCGGCTATTTCTTATTTTAAATACGAAGATTTGCCTGAATTTAAAAAGTTAGGTCGTTAAGTCAACAAAAGAATCATATTCTTTTAAAAATAATCACCTTAATGGAAAATAAATTCAACGTGGTGGGTAATTTAAATTTAATTCTTGTTTGCTTTTCACTAAGTCTAAGTATTCTTTTAGGGTTCTTTTTGTCTTAATAAATTGTTATGGCAACAAAAGTACTAGAAATTATTATTGTGAGGCAAGTTTTCTAAGACAAATATTGTTTATCATTTTATTATTTATTAATATATTTATCACAGGTTTTACCTACGACTAAAAATTGGCACGAGCTTAGGTACCTGTATGTCTCTATTACTGCCCCATTTTGCCAATGGACAAATGAAAGGTTGTTGCTGCAGATGAAATAAGTGAAATTATATGGATCATTTCTTGCAAAGATGAACGTTTAGGAGGTTGGCGTTACTCAATAAAATACATAAAAATGTAACATGTAACGAGCATAAGTACCTTATGTGGAAAATATATTTTTCTACGACTGTTAAATAATATGCTTATTATTAACTAATTTTAAATAGATAATAAGACTTATTACCTACCAGAGAGTAATGATCCATTACTTACGGGTTATTACTCACGGGTTCGATGACCTCTACATAGTAGCATCAAACGCACGTATACACGTCTTTAAGAGTCAATAAGCACTGTCTAAAATATCGAAAAAAAAGTTCATCTTTTACAATCCTGTTACCTTATAAGATGGCGTATAAAAAGAATAGTGTGCTTTGCCTGACAGAAAAATTGCTGGTTGACATCTGTTTTTACGGTACTACGACAACCAATGTTATTCACAACTGACGCCATATTTTGATCTACAGAATATATTAAAAATTTTCGTTTGTTTAATTAATACCTGGGAAATTTCCTGTAAGAATAATGGCTTAAATCAGTGACGATGAAATGGAAACTGGCACTCCACCCGAAATTACAGAAGCAGCGAACACGGCGTGCTACATTTTATTACCGGAAAAATCAAAAAGCAAATACGAAGCCATTTATAATTTGTTTATGAATTGGAAAAAAAAACAAAACGCCAATTCATTTTTTGAAAATGTCGTCTTGGTTTATTTTGAAGAACTTTCCCATAAATATAAGTCTTCTTCCTTATAGGCACACTATTCTATGTTAAGAAGCACCCTAGGATTAAAATATAATGTTCAAATAGAAAAGTATTCGAAACTTAGAGCTTTTTTGCCAGGAAAGTCGGAGGGATACCATTCAAAAAAGCAAAAACATTTACCTCTGAAATCCATAAATTCATCGATAAGCCACAAGATAAAGATCATCTGTAACTAAAGTAACAATTTAAAAATACAATGCATCTACCCTTCTTTTAATTATGTTTTTTTTTCTTCTGAAATTTAAGGTTGCATTAATTATGGGGATTGCCGGCGCTTGCCGCAGTACTGAGTTGCGTCAATGAACATCACCGACATAAAGGATCTGGAATCAGCGTTTTTAGTGAACATATCAAACACAAAAACTGAAATATCCAGAAAATTTACTGTCACTGATAAATACTACGAGGTATGCAAAAAATATATTAATATTCGACCAAAAAATCTTTCCTGTCCAACTTCATTTTTTCTAAATTATAAACAAGGTAAATGTACAATTCAATCTATTGGAATTAGCAAATTTGGATTGATGGGAAAAAATGGCTATTTTTTTAAATCTACCAAATCCAGAACTATATACCGGCCAGCGTAATTACATACTATACTACTACTCAGAGCAACGGCGACAGAGGTTGTTCTGAATCGTAGTATAGATTGTAGTGACCAATAACGCGCAAATTTTCGCTTCATAATATACTACGGCCCAGAGCGGCGGTTAAAAATGTTATGTAAAATGCTATGTATGCATGTTTTAATAGTGTGAAAATGTGTTGGATTATTATGACTCTTAATAATATTAATAACTAAAATAAAAAATATATAATATTATTTGAGTAATTCACAACGCCGTAGTTATTGATATTTATCTTTGTTAAACTGTTTTGTTGCCAAATTGATCGGTCATACTTCATAATGTATTTCTATTATGATATTATTTTTAGTAATTATTATATCTACGTAAATCACGACTTATTCTTGAAATGGATAATATCTTTAAAATAACCATAATGAAAATCTTAATAGAAAACGCAAAGCCTCAAGATCCTTAAGTAAAGCGGTCCTTGTTAATAGACGAGTGCCAAATCTCACTAATGTATAGGTATTTTATTTTATTCTGTTTTATCTTCATAATTTTATTTTATATCAACTATGTCCGTTTTTTAAGCTTAATGTTGTTTTATTTATATAAGTTTATTTTCTTTTATTTTAAGCACGATATAATAAGTACATCACGTATTTATAAAAAGTGTATATTTTTGTTATAAATAGAAAAATTAAATACTAAATAAACTGGTTTAATTTCCACTTTAATTCTAAGAATTTAAAATATACAACTGTGATTCAACCTACATTTGAGAACTCTGACAATACTTCCCTCTACGTACCTCTGAAGTAACTCCCTCGTGATGTAGTACTTATCTGTCAAAACGTTATTATGCTTATGCTTTTTGTTATTATAAAGTTATAAGGGAGTAAGGTTAAAGCATGTATTGTATCGTTTGTGGGTCCTGAACCTGTTTTTGGAATACCAAAAGCCTCGGTTCGTGGCTACATGACTCGGTGGATTCAAACACAACATCAGTCATACTGGAACCACATTCCAAGGCAAAATCACAGTAAATCAATATTGGACTCACCATCGAAAGCATCGACAAGTGAATTACTAAAACTAAATAGGAATCAGATTAGAATAGTGACAGGATTAATAACCGGACACTGCACCCTAAGAAAACATATGCACACTATGGGCATCTATAGAGAAGAATCCATTTGCAGACTATGTGACGAAGAGGAAGAGACAGCCTCTCACATCATATATGAGTGCCCTGCACTTACATACTGGAGAACAAATCAAAACCTCATGGTGGACGCTAACCACCAGGGGGCTGGAGACCAGAAAAGAACAGTAAAGGGCTACTACACCTGTATAAGGTGTCAAACCTTTTTAACTGAAACAAATACACAAGAGATACAACAAGCCCTGTAGGTTGCAGTGTCGAGAGGGACAAAACCTCATCTTGTGTATTTAGTTTATCAATCAATCAATCAATCAATCAAGGTATTGTATCAATACAATAATTTATAATAGTTCAGGACATTAAACAAAACATATCTGTCTAAGGGTTTTATGCAGGCAATAAAACCCCCATTTAAATACCTTTGTAAGTACCCATCCAAAGAATTTCAACACATTTTCATAGTGATACAACATGCTATACATCTATACAGCATTTTATATAATATTTTTAACCGCCACTCTGAACTGTAGTATATTATTAAGTGAAAATTCGCGCGTATTCGTCACTACAATCTATACTGCGACTCAGAGCAACCTCTATCGCCGGTGCTCTGAGTAATAGTATAGTATGTAATTACGCATACCGGCCATACGTTAAGAAGGTCGTCCGCCACTCTTCTGTTAGACGGTGGTGGCGATATCACAGCTTTAAAAAGACATGGTGGGTGGAAATAACGTCATCGACTGTGAATATGCATAAAAATACAAATCGTTAATTTAGACATTAATACCACTCCAACTTTAAATTTTGCAAATAGTTCCAATATCACCATAAATATTTTCAAAGAAAACGTTAGTAATTAATAGTTTTGTGTAATTTGCCACACTGTGTTTTAATAAATAGTTTAAATAAAATAGAATTTTATTATGCAAAGTTTGGCGGATAAATAAAAAATCACCGATGAAGAAAATTTTTAAAATATTCTTATCTTAGTATCTCTATCACGAGGTCGGTAATTAAGGTAAAATTGTAAAACAAATTAAAAAGTACTTGGGTAGGCAGATTTCTTCCTTTCTCTTATGTACTTTTAATAGTAAGTTCCGAAAAATTTAATTAAAATGCAGCTATGATGAATCATTAAAAAGGTATGTAACTCACTGTATAAAAGCTAAGTCGTAGAAAAAGTATATTATTCAACTCGCATGTAATAGCAAACTTCATCATCGTGAGTAATAGGTATAATTACATTCTCATTGAATAATATACTATTAAGTATACATCTAATGAATAGTTATTTATTATTACTAAATATTTATTACCAGTAGTGGCCGGTAAAAACCGATAGAACTACTATTTCCTTATGGAACTCCTCCCACTAATTTATAGAATTTGCTTTTAAAAATTAGCTTTTGAGTCTCTTGTTAGTTAAATATATAATAAAAAAATAATGCACCAATGTTGTATTATTAGTTTTTAAATTCTCATTTTTTTGTTTTTAAATTAATTTCTTGAGAACTTAAATTCGGTTTGTTCATTTAATGCGATCTACGGATACACCATTTTGTTACAAAAAGTTTTTTCAGGAAACTTAACAATGCTTTTTATGTAGTTTTTAGCTATGCCGTTTTTAGTACCTGCATTTTGAGGTCAGTCAACTGATGTTCTGACTCTTCTTATCGTATATATCATACATTTTGCTTTTTACCAGTTTGTATAATATGAGTTTCATTAAGATTAACTTTTACAATTATACCCATGTCTCTTGACTGTTTAGTATTTTAAGGGTTACATTGATTTTAAACAGTAGTTAATTTTTATATTATTTGTGCCGATAAGTTTAAATCCACTTTTCATATATTTCTCCATTCTACAGGTTTTTTTTTCTATTGCTAATTCCAATAATGCGCTTAAATAATCTTAAAACTTTTGCAAAAACACTGTTAGATTATTATCTGGACTGAAGCTAAAGTTAGTTTTTATAGATTTTAGGACATTTTTAATTTTGGTAGAAATATTAAAAAATGTATCTCTTTTCTTAATCTCGAGCTAAAACTAAGTATACATCTTAGTAAAAATTCATTTTATATACTATATATACTTATATATAAAAATGCTTGTTGGATTGTTTAAAAAGACTATTTTCATTTCTCTCTCATTGAAATATAGTTAAAAATCGTATATACAGGAAATGCTCAAGGTTGTGTGATTTATTTTAACAACTTGAAAACTTGTAAAAGGAAGTCAATTTACCAAAAATTGTGTATATAAAAGTTGCCAAATAGGGTAGTTACTAAATATTATTTAAAATATGTAAAATTCAAAGCGGGTTGCATTTTATTGGCACTCCTTGTAAGTAAATAAAGCAAAGTAAATTTACACTATTTTATTATTTTAATTAAGGTGTCACTGATCAACCGAAAATCGCACTTTAAACCAAGTAAAAATACAAAAACTAGACAACAAAAAATTGCATGTTTTTACAACGCATTTGTCGGAAATATCGAAAAATCAGTTTTGTATTTTTTTATTATTATATATTTTTAAATAATTGTTAATATTCCCACCCGTTATTTGTCATACAGGGTGGTCCTATTTATAATCGCGAGACTTTGGTAGCGTATTAAGTAACTTTAAAATATTAAGAAAATACATTTAAACCTATATCGAAAAATGTATAGTTTCGACTGGACGTGAGGGTTAATGTCTTTAAAAAAATATTGTTTTTTTTTCGAGTTTTTTCAAAAACATCTTAAGATATCACTTTCATATTTAAACCATATCATTATCACCTAAAGGCAAACGTATAGCACCAATTAAGGATTTTCTTTTAAAGTAATGACGTTCGTGAGGGCGATTTAAATATTTTGACAAATCATTTGTTTTTTTTTTAATTTAATTGCATACTCCGATGCGCTGAAACAAATTAAACAAATGTTACCTCCTGACACTTTTCGCTACCATTAGCCGTTTAGGAGATACATGACATTTAAAAAATAAGGAGATAAATGCATTATTCTTTATGGATAACATCAAACATGAACCCACGCAATTATAAAAAGACTTACCAAGTCCACACAAAAGAAAGGAAGCTTTAAAATACAGCACATAATAATAATTACAAATTATATATCTTTCGCGTATGGGACTAAGTTGTCAACCTGGAGTTCGTTCTTGAAATTTGACGTTTCTGTCAAAGTTTGGAATAACGATCGTTTATTATTCTTCGGATTTTTTGTTATTTTTTGTTCAAAATACCAAACCTATTTAAAAATGCTGAATATGCCGATATCCACTTTATTTATGGTTTTTGCAACGGAAACTTGGAAGAAGCTTCCAGGGAGTACGCAAGACGATTTCCAAATAGAAGACGCCCAGACGCTCAAGTTTTTGTTAACACGCACCGTTGTTTTCGAGAATAAGGATTGCAGAAGAACCGAAGAAACGTTATTGAAAGAGATGAGAGAAATCGAAAAGAAATTTTAAATGCTTTCAATAAAAATAATCGTCTAAGTAGTCGAAATGCTGTTAGACAGTTACGTACGCACAATGTAGTTGTTTCAAAAACTAAAATTTTGCGTACACTCCATTAAGACACAAGAAAACCTTATAATTTACAACCTGTCCAACATTTATTACCAGAAGATGGTCCAAGACGAATCAACTTTTCCACTTGGATATTAAGGTCAATCGGTTTTTAAATAAAATTATATGGACTGATGAACCCACGTTCACCAGGAGGGGTAAAGTAAATTTTCACAATTTGCATGTGTGGTCAGATGAAAACCCTCACGAAATTGGGCCCAGGGCATTTCAAACCGAATTTAGTGTGGATGTATGGTTAGGAGTGCAGGCTAATCAGCTTTGCGGCCCTCATTTCTTACCTCCCCGGCTCAACTCCCAAGGATTTTAAAACTTTTTGGAAAATGACCTACCAGATTGTCTAGAAAACATTCCTCTCTATAAAATACCAGAATTGTGGTTCCAAATGGATGGCGCACCAGCCACTTATGTAAATAATATCAGAAATTGCTGCAAAAATCATTATCCTAGACGATGGATAGGTCTTTTTCCGGGTGTACATAAGTATCAATCAGGAAGAAGACCAGCTGCTTGGCCTCCCAGGTCACCAGACCTTAACGTTTTGGATTTTTTTGTCTGGGAAACCCTTGTAGACTTAGTTTACACTACGCCAGTAGACACAAGGGAACAGTTAATATTCAGAATTAAAGAAGCATGCCATACGCTTTAAAATAATTGGCATCAAATCAGAGCAGCGCTTAATTCGGTGTATCGAAGATGCCAAAAATGCATAAAAGCTAAAGACATGAATTTTGAACAAATATTGTAGGCTATTGTTAAAATCGTTATTGTTTTTATTTATTATTAAGTAGGTACACACTTATAATTATTATAATGCATTGTTTTTTGTTGTTAATTGTATTTTCTATTAAAATTGTGTTTTAACGACTTTTATAATTTTTTACAATCTCCTAAACGGCTAATGGTAGCAAAAAGTGTCAGGAGGTAACATTTGTTTAATTTGGTTTAG
The DNA here is from genome assembly GCA_019359885.1 of Listronotus oregonensis. Classification (NCBI taxonomy): domain Eukaryota; kingdom Metazoa; phylum Arthropoda; class Insecta; order Coleoptera; family Curculionidae; genus Listronotus; species Listronotus oregonensis. Next base: position 26,551 of record JAHBCN010008478.1, on the reverse strand, counting down.
CGCATCGGAGTATGCAATTAAAATTAAAAAAAAAAAACAGTGGCGTACCATATTTTCAATTTGTTAAAATATTTAAATCGTCCTCACGAACGGCTACTGCTTTAACAGAAAATCTCTAATCGGTGCTATACGTTTGCCTTTAGGTGATGATGATATGGTTAAAATAAAAAAGTGATATCTTATGAGGTTTTCGAAAAAATAGAAAAGATCATTATTTTTTTAAAGACTTTAACGCCATCTACAGTCCAAACTGTGCATTTTTCGATATATGCTTAAGTGTATTTTTTAATATTTTTAAGTACTTAATACGCTGCTAAAGTCTCCCGATTATAAATCGGACCACCCTGTATAATAAATATGGTATTTACAAACATTTGGGTCTCTATTTTCTTTTTTCAATAGAAATATATAAACCGCTTTTGTTATTATGCTCGTTTATTAAATAAAAAAATTGTAGGTTATAATAAATATCCTACCTTTGTTCGTCGCAGTTGCCGTTTTCCCTTGTACCAGGTAATAATGGCTGGTGGTCGAGATCCGGCAGACTCACAGGTTACCTCATATCTTTTATCGGCGACTAGTGGAGTTTCAGTATTCAGAATATTCACACTGAGTGGTTTTACTATAATAAAAACCAAAACATATATTTAGTATTATAAAAGTAATCATTCTATAAATTAAAAAAAAATCAACTGAAATTATATTTTAAATAAAAAGGTATTTTTTTCCTATGACTGTTTGTGCTACAATACATATTAACCCTGCGGTGGTAAGGTGGAAAAAAGTATCAAGTATGATTAGGTAGGGTATGTAATACCCCGATAAAAAAATGTATAAAGTAGTGCTGGCACCACTTTTAAAATTACGTTTCAAATTTATTCATTTAAACATCTTTTTAGCATACAAAGACAAATTAAATGGTAAAAATAATTAAATTATTATGGGTATTTTAAAACGTTTTTATTTTAAGTTTCAAAATTACATAATCAAAAAGTACTAAATATTTTAAGTCCAAAACGCTTTTATGTTATTTTTTTTTAATATTCAATAATATTTTTCATTTTAATCCCCATTGGAAACCTTGCAGTTATCGCACATTTTATATGCATGCTCCATACGTTAATAACTGTTACATAACATACACTAGTAAAATGATTTCCGGTTGTTTGCTCTGGTACGTATATAACATCTCCTGCTATTTTTTGGTTGCTCCTGTGGCTTCTGTAATGGTAGTGTTATTAATATTTTTAATTTTATAACGCAACGTCAAACCCATTTTGCAACCTGTTCATTTGATATGATATGGTTTTATCAACGACAATGCTACTAAATCCTTGATAAAATAGCGGCGCTTCTGGTTTGTTTCAGTATTGGTATTAAAAATGACAAAAGCATTGGATGCAAAATTTAGTATGGGGAAAAATAGTGTAAATGGCCATCGGTGACTATTTCTGGAAACGCTGCATGTTTCGGAGAGTTGATCTTCAGTATCTACTCCACCCTTTGTCATATTGTAGAATGTTATTTATTCTGGCATTTTTTGATCCCCAGGGTCCGAATCGATTTTGTTATCGTCATAAAGAGTTGTTAATACAGTTTTCTTCAAAAAATCAAACAAAAAAGGTCTTACTAGAAGAAATGTCATCGTTATGAAATTTATCACAGTTACAGATATCACTAGCACAATATTGCGACTTAATTCCATTTCTATAAGAATTTCTGCGAATTATAAAATATACCGCCATACCACCATACAGAATAAAGACGTAGCGCTGGAGTATCATCATTTTATTCACTGATTATATGCAATAATTAGAGAACTAGTTTTGTTTTTTTTAGTTTGTGAAACAAAATTAATAATTATAAACCAGTAATACAGATGTAAACAATTAAAAGACAGTCCTTGTTTTTATTGGTTGCCTTATTAAGCCAAATAGAAAATATTTACGTTTTCTATTTAATTTTATGTATACTAACTTAATCTTAAAACACATTTTTAACCTAACAACATTTTAAAAACGCATTGTATATCTGCCTTTTTTTGTAATCGCTTATTGATTTAAAAATAAAATTCAACACATTAATTTAAAAATATTAGTGCAACTGGGTAAATTAAGTAGTTTTAGAATAAACTTACAAATTAAATCCAGAAGAACCACTGCTTCTTTAGGCTCGGTAAGCTTTGTGTTTTGGGCTTGGCATGTAAATATTGCATCCAATTCTTTTCTGGATACCGAAGGCCAAGTTAATCTATTTTCAATAACATCTCCTGCGTTGTGTTCATATTCATCGTCCACTATTATACCATTTATTAGCCATCGCACAGTGGGCTGGGGATGACCTCCTACAGCTCTGCAAGTTAATATGATATCGTCTCCGACTTCGTGCGGTCCCACTGAGCCATTTAAATGACGACCCCATTTATCAAGAATAATGGGCGGCTCCGGAGGAACTGAAACAAAGGTAAAACTGTAAGAAAAGCAATTTATAGAAACTAGAAATAATGGTCGATTTTTCATTGCCGTATGCAATGTATTATCAAAGGTAGGCTATATAAATCCAAGTTACTGCCTTTTATTATAAAATGATATATTGTTTACAAAATACAAACGCAAAACTAAGAGTATAACATCACTCTCAGTTTTGCGTTTGGCCCTTAAAAATAATTTAAAATAATTAAAAGTTAGTATCACCTTTCATTTTACCCACCAAACTCCCTTTAGAGTACGAAATTCACTTTAAAGTTTAATCCGAAAAAAAAAAACATAAATGTGGGGCTTACTTTTTGCACTAGGTCAATTTGGTTTTTGTCCATAAGAATATATAAAAGGAAATAACTATTAAAAAACATACATAAAATAATTAAATGATTGTTTTTACTTTATTCCTTACTATATATCTTTTTACAATCTCTAAAGGTCTAGGCACTTATTAAGACAGTCCACCTATATCTTAAAAAGAAAAGACACATTTGTGCGTAACTAAATTAAATAATCATTTATCACTAATTTACAATTTGATATATATATATATATATATATATATATATATATATATATATATATATATATATATATATATATATATATATATATATATATATATATATATATATATATATATATATATATATATATATATATATATATATATATATATATATATATATATATATATATATATATATATATATATATATATATATATATATATATATATATATATATATATATATATATATATATATATATATATATATATATATATATATATATATATATATATATATATATATATATATATATATATATATATATATATATATATATATATATATATATATATATATACATCATTACATCAACACGAAATGCCCAAAATGCAGCACCTACAGATGACTTACAATGAACTCAAAAAATTACAGATTTACTTTTTATTTTTAGTGTAGCAAATCAGTTTTTTTGGGCTTTTAAGTTTAAAAACTGACCAAATTACAAGAGTTTTGGGCCTCATATAACCTCTGTTACCGAAAGGAAGAGAACGGATATGGCTGAAATATTATGCAAGTCCGTAAAAATATTAAATTTTTGGTCAACATTTTTTTTTCCATACTTTATTACAGTATGTTTTTCGAATAAGCTAAACTTTCCTAACTAGTGCAAAAATGTATTTTGAAACGATCTTGCAATGGTAAATAGAATAATAGATAAAATTTTCAGAGTTATACATAAAAAGTAAATGCATTTGGCAATCCCAATAATACCAAATATTCGCTTTCGCAAGGAGAATCTATAGTAATTAAATATTTAGCGATATTGCCCGTTGCCATATTGTTGTCCCGTCCCTCAACGTAATTTTGAAGTTATAGTGTCCGAGTGCAAGTAATATTGTGTGTATAGTCGTACTTTTTTACATATGATATGTCTGGAGCCAAAACAAACCTTTGTCAACTAATCTATATATAGTCCAAGAAAATAGGTCGTGAAATACGAATTTGAGATTAAAACTTGAATTTTTGATATAAGTTACTTTAAAGAATCTAAAAACGAACTGTAATTTTTTTTTTTAATTCACTCCCGGGAAGGGGTGAAAAAAAAAATTAAAAAAGTGTTTTTTTGAAATTTTGAGGAAACGGTAAGTCCTAGAAAAAAAATAAATAAAAGTTGTAGAACGTAAAATTCTACATAAAAATGATTATATAACTTTTTTCCTAAAATTAAAATTAACTGAGATAGATTAAATTCCGTAATTAATAAATTTTGGGGAGAAAAAACGAAGCCCATAGATTATGAATACATCTTTGCAACGCAGCAAGCTCATAAAATAGAATAATATTTATTATTTTAGTGTGTTAATGTAATTTGCATTTTTAAAGATGGTACGGACTAAAAATAAGGAAAATAAATGTGGCAGAAAACGGTTATGTGAATCTACAAGTCGGAAAAATAGACGACTTGTAATGAAAAAACGGTAAGCATGATATCGTTATGAAAGGTTTATAATTAGGGTTGTCATAATTTATTAAAGTGATGTCGGACAGTCCATCAGATCCTAGGATAAATAGCAGCGATTTTGGCCATAAAAAATAGATGAATGAATTTCTTTGTTTTTACGGCGATATCATGGTGGTGATAGCAAAAATTAAAAAAAAAAAAAATATTTCAATTAAAAAATCAATTTTGAAAGTTCAAAAACCGTTATTTTTGCAAATAATCTTAAATAACTTTTATTCTCATTGTATTCAAGCTTATTATATATATATATATATATATATATATATATATATATATATATATATATATATATATATATATATATATATATATATATATATATATATTCTTCAATTTAATTTCTTGGGAGTTTTGGTTCACATTTATTTTGAAATTAAAAGGTTATTTTTAATTCTTCATATTGTTTAATTACAAACGTTTCGGCAAAGGCCTTCATCAGTGTTTATACATCTAAAATTAATATGGCAGTCGTTACTTATAATTATTACGTTTTTCTTTTGTGTGTTACATAAAATGACTTACATATTTTACAATTTTACAATATAAATAATGTTTCTGGCTTACCCTAGAAGGAAATCTGTCCATTAATAATAAAAAACTTCCAAACACTTATATACACATACATCTACAAACATTTTAAAATCTTCAGGACATGCACAATTAAAATATTTATTTACACTGAAATGGCAGTTAGCAGTTCCTTCCGTATCCTGAAACAAGATAAAAGTCCAAAACATTTTATTTATTTGTAATTAATGTTAAAAACAGTTTTATAAAAAAAGGATAGTATTTGTTGTTTTTATTTAGCTACGAAGATTAAATATGAAAATAGGTTTTTTTAAGAAAAGTTATTATATTATTTGAGTGTGAGGAGAGTGAAAAAAATAATTTTGCATGATACGATAAAACTGAAATTTATTAATGACGTAGTAATATTGGCGTAGTTTTTAATATCTGTTTTATCATTTATAGAGTTTTCATGTTTTTTAATGAAAAGCATTTCTAGAAATTCTCTTTTTTCTGATTTGGTTCTGTTTTTAAAATTTTTGTGTCCTGATAAATTAAAAGTATGCTTTGCTCCATTTTCGTGTTTAGTTAAAGCTGTTTTATTTTTCTTGTCATATTTATGCCCATTTAATCGATTTTTGAGATATAGTGTTGTTTGGCCAATATAGACACTAGGACAGTCGTTACATGGAATTTGGTAGATAGTATGAGTTTTTTGGTGTTTAGGGGTTTTAGTTTTTAGTGTGCTAAAGAACTTTTTTTGGAGAATATTGTGGCATTTATGACACACGGCGATATCATGTTTTTTTAGGGTTGTTTGTAAACTCTCCGAGAGTCCCTGAACGTATAGGAGGGATAAATATTTAATTGAGTTTTTATCTATTGTATTTAGGTTAGGGTTATTTGCTTTTTGCAATCTGTTATTAAAGATGATATTAATTAATTTTTTTGGGTAGCTATTTTTGATGAGAACATCTTTAGCTTTGTTGATAGCCTTAGTTTGGTATTCCAAGCTACTCAGTTTTATAGCTCTGTCGGCAAGGCCGACAATCACAGATTTTTTTTGAGATATTGGATGTTGTAAAAAATAATTAATATATCGCCCAGACCAGGTTTTTTTGTATACCATTCTGTTTTAAATATTATTGTTTTTGTTGTGTAACGTCATATCTAGAAAGTTTATTTTACTGTCGTTTTCTAACTCTAGGGTGAATATAAGTTTTTCGTGAAAGGAGTTAAAACAGTTAAGAATATAGTCACATTTATTCATGGGAACTGCTGTAAGGCAATCATCCACATATCTAAAAAAGAAAGGAAGCCGAAAATCCAGTTTCGCTATTACTTTTTCTTCGAGGTCCTCCAATACCATCTGAGCTATGACACTAGATATAGAGGAGCCCATTGCACATCCTTCTACTTGTTTATAAAAGTTATTTTTGTACATAAAATATGTTGATTTTAAAGTTAATTCAATAGCTTTTAAAAATTCATCCATTGGTATGTGTGCGAAATTTTCAATTTCTTTTCACTTTCTCCTAATTATTTCAAAAGCAAGCTCAACTGGTATGTTTGTATACAGTGAAACCACATCGAGAGATATAAGAATGTGGTCATTTGGCATATGAATATTGAATATTTTTTCTTTGCAATCCCAAGAGTCTTTAATGTAGGTGTTACTTTGGTTTATAATGTTTTTTAGAATATTTTTAGTTAGATTACTTAGTGGGGATTGCTTACAAGATACAATAGGGCGCATTGGAATACCTTTCTTGTGTAATTTTGGTAACCCGTAGATTTTTGGAGCTTGGGCGTTGTGAATTTTTAGATTTTTTGCATTGTTTGGTGATATGCAGTTTTTGTTTTCCCAGTGTTTAATAAGATCGTTGTTTTTTTTCTGCAAAATGTTAGTTGGGTCGCTGTTTAATTTTATACGTGCCAGGATCATTCAACAGTAGTTCCATTTTTTATCATATTCGTCTGATTCCATAATGACGGTTTTATTTGATTTATCCTGCCTTAGTATCTTTAAATTCGGATGTTTTTTAAGAAAAGATGTTTTGTTAATTTTTTTGCAAAGTTCTTTGTCAATTTTGTCATGTTTTGTTTTATACCGTTTAGAATTGAATTTGTTTTTATAAGTTGTAAGAATACTAAGGTTTTCAATTGAAACTTCAACAGATGAAACAATTTCAGGGATGGGAAGTTCATTTAAGTTTGTGATTGGAGGTATCCGTCGGTATCCTATGAGCTTGCTGCGTTGCCAAGATGTATTCATAATCTATGGGCTTCGTTTTTTCTCCCAAAAATTTATTAATTACGGAATTTAATCTATCTCAGTTAATTTTAATTTCAGGAAAAAAAGTTATATAATTATTTTTATGTAGAATTTTACGTTCTACAAGTTTTATTTAAAACTTTTTTTTCTAGGACTTACCGTTTTCTCAAAATTAAAGAAAAAACACTTTTAATTTTTTTCACCCCTTCCCGGGGGTGAATTAAAAAAAAATTACAGTTCGTTTTTAGATTCTTTAAAGTAACTTATATCAAAAATTTAAGTTTTAACCTCAAATTCGTATTTCACGACCTATTTTCTTGGACTATTTATTAAACCCTTATTAGTTTTATTCAACATATTTGAACCACATATATTACTCAGATCGTGAAGCATAAAGCATTTAAACTATCCAATAAATTTTAAATACAGAGATCCGATAAAATACCTTCTCAACAACAATACTAGGATTTAGAGATAAAACTTTTACAAAGCTCCCTATGGTTGTAACTGCAAAACTTTGTCTTAACCATCATCGACCTGAAAGTGATTTAAATTACCTTAAGCCCTTTATTAAAACAGCAGCCAAAGGGCATAAAATAGTCAAACTTATTTGAACTAGAACTAAACCTTAAATTTAACCGTGAGCTTTATGTGGGAGAAAACAATGGAATTCTTTGATTCCGGACTTAGAGCTTTTGCTCCCGGTTAGATAAATAGAGCCACCTACATATTAATAAAAAAAACAATTTGATTTATAGCAACTTACCTATTAGCTTGTATATAGATATGTGGATATTTATTTTCTTTTTAAATATATATACAGGGTAATTTCTAAGTTAACCCTTTTTTTTTAACTGTGTATAAAACATTTTTAAAAAGCCTAAAAATAACAAAGCTACATACATTTATTTGAAAGTGTGGCTAGTGCGGACCTGAACGTAAATAGATACTTTATTTCTTATTTACGCTTGTTTTTTGTGTTGTTTATCACGCCGTGAGTCAGTCGTATTGCTCTTTTTGGACGAATAAAGGATAATTTTAGTTTTAAATCATTGTTAAATCGCGAAAATGGCAGAAACTAAAAACAATAAATACGTGGATATGTTCCTATTTATAAAAAGCGTCGTTAATCTGCAAACGTTGCTTCTAGACTGAACGTGCGACGCGACGGTTTTCCTTGTGGGCTTATTCTGGACCCAAGTACTTGAGTCATTTCAAGTCAGGTCGGTTTAAGTAAAGAAAGGTGTGAAACATTGCGGAAAATCACGCTCATCGTGTCCAACACCACAGCCCAGGAGGTGACAACTTACTTAAGACAGGACCGTGTTCGCACAATAAATGAATGTAAATTCCTTATTATTAGGTATTTTGAAAAGTTATTTAAGTTGTTATTTTAATGAGTTCATATACAGTTAAAGCGTTAAAAGGGTCAACTATATATATATATATATATATATATATATATATATATATATATATATATATATATATATATATATATATATATATATATATATATATATATATATATATATATATATATATATATTATATATATATATATATATATATATATATATATATATATATATATATATATATATATATATATATATATATATATATATATATATATATATATATATATATATATATATATATATATATATATATATATATATATATATATATACATATATATATATATATATATATATATATATATATATATATATATATATATATATATATATATATATATATATATATTTTCAAAATTTTCTAAACCATTTATTCTAATTAAGCTTGATTGTTTCTTGGGTATGAGGTTTTCTGTATAATTCAAACAACAATATTTCTTTACGTTTCGCACCTACATGGAGGCTTTTTCAAAAGATTTTTATTGTATTTTCGTGATTTTAAAAAATATCATCTACAAAAAAAAAATATATCATCAGGCATACAACTTAAAATAATAATATAGAGATATAGGACAATTTACATTTGTAAAAATTATGCAGTCTAAATTATTTCATTATATTTACGTGCAATAACAATTAAATACTAACAATTACATGATAAGACATATATTTTAAAACTTAAAAACGATTTATTTTATTGTTGTTCACTTTTTCATTAAATCAAAAGTACGTACCCTGAAGAAACATATTGTTGGCATCATTTATAACAGGTAGATGTACACTGTCGGTAGCCGGAAGGATGAGTATTTTAATTTGTGTTTTTATAGTAAAAATATTTAAGAAAATTTATAAATACGAAAACAATTTTAAAGATATTTTATACTATGTAGTCCAGATAATTTTCAATTTGTAGGGACAAGTTTTAATTTTTTTATTTTTTTAACTACGAGGTTTTTTCCATAAGGTGACTTCCTTTAACTATTTAATTAAATTATAATATATTTGGCTTAGGTTGTCAATGTCTTTTTTGTTGTTTACGCAATTGTTATTTTTTTGATATGAATCATTTCCTTTATAGTAAGTTTATGGTATTTTTTGTCAAAATCCAGTATTTTAGTTTCTGTAAAGTTAAAGGTATGTTTGGTTTCGTGTTCGTGTTTGTGTAATGCGGTAGAAGCGGATTTTTGGTATTTGTGACCATTTAAACGATTGTTAAGATGTTGGGTTGTCATACCTATATATTGGTTTGGACAATTTGAACACGGAATTGCATAAACAACATTTGACTTTTTTTGTGAGGTGTTTGACTTTTTAATTTTGTAAACAACTGATTTACTAAGTTCTGTCCTTTGTGACATACCGTTATTTTATGTTTATTTAGAATATGTTTAATTTTTTCTGATAAATTATTTGTATATGGCAAAGCAATATATTTTTATCTTCCACGTTTTCTTGTTTATTGTTAGAGGTTCCTTTGTTGTAAAATTGGTGTATCCTTTGTTTTATTAGTTTGTTAATGAGTTTCTTGGGAAAATTGTTATTTTGTAGAACAGCTCTGACCTTACTTAGTGCTATTCCTCTGTATTCAGGAGATGTTAACTGAATTGCCCTATCTGCTAATCCTATAATGACACTATGTTTTAAATTTAACGGCTGGTTTAAATTGTAATTTAAGTATCTGCCAGACCAGATTGGTTTGGTGTACCAAATTGTTTTAGTTTGTGGTTCTCTTGATTTCTTAAAAGTGTCAAACCTGAGAAAACTATTTTGCCATTTAGTTCAGTCTCAAGGTTGAATTTGAGTTTTGGGTGATATGAATTAAATTTGTCTACCACTTCGGTAATTTTATCATCTAGGATAGCTGCAAGGCAATCATCGACATATCTCTTGAAAAACATAATTGGAATATCCAAATTTTTATTACCTCTTCTTCCAAAAATTCGTGACCAACTTTTGCAATTGTCGATGAAATTGGGCACCCATTGCACATCCGTCAAGTTGCTTATAAAAGAATCATTTACTGAAAGTAATTACTGGAAAAGAGTAAGCTTTACTGCCTCAATAAAATCGTTTTGTGAAAGAGAAGTGTAATTTCTAAGGATGTCCCATTTTTCCTTTAGGATATGTGATACAAGATTTGTTGGAATATTTGTATACAACGATACTACATCTAGAGATATTAATTTTATTTATAGTTATGTGGTATTGCTGTTTTGTCTAGAAATTCTTTAAGGGTAAAAGAATCTTTTATGTAGTATTCGTTTTGTTTGGTAATTTTAGAAATACACTCGGATAGATATTTAGACAAGTTATAAAACGGTGATTGAATAGAAGAGACGATAGGTCTTAGAGGAATGTTTTGTTTATGTAATTTAGGTAGCCCATATATTTTAGGTGGAATAGCATTGTGTATAGACAACCGTTTAGATTCTTGCTCGTTTACTGATTTTTGTTTAACATTTTTTTTTATTAGTGCATTGTTTTGTTTTTGGTATGCGTCCGTTGGGTCACTTTTAATTTTTTTATAGGTCTTAGTGTCACTTAGTAAGTCATTCATTTTGCTATTGTAATCGCTTGTGTTCATTATTACTGTTTTATTACTTTTATCTGGTTTTAAAACTGTTATTTGAGGATTATCTTTTAAAAATTTTCTTGTTTTCGTAACTTGTTTTTGTATTTTTTTTTTAGTTTTGTTACATTTAATGTTTTTATGCCTTATTTTAATTTTATGATTTGTGATAACATTGACAACTTCAGCTCTAATAGATTCTTTAACATCCGAAGGTTGGTTGTAAATAGCCGATTCTACGCAAGCAATGTATTCAGACGTAGGTAGGTCTTTTTCGTGTTCAATTGATAAAGAAAAATTGGGACCTAACGCGAGTACTTCGGCAATTTCATCCGGTATTGGAGTATCTAGTATGTTCTCCAACCAATCGGCCGTGGAATCATTGGCTAGGTTAGTTTCTGATTTTGACAGTAATTTAAGAATTTTATTTTTGTTATTATTTTTTATATAGGCAAATAGTTTGATGCCTAATGACATACTTACTACTTTTCTTGATTTTGAAAAAACTAAACTTGATATATATATATATATATATATATATATATATATATATATATATATATATATATATATATATATATATATATATATATATATATATATATATATATATATATATATATATATATATATATATATATATATATATATATATATATATATATATATTTTGTATGTTTAGGCCAAATTGTGATTTTTCTATATTTAAGTGGCAACATTGCATTTTTAGTCGAATATTCATATCTTTTCGGAAAGAGAAAAACGTTTTTAACCGTACTACCAGTAACAAGTGTTTAACGGGTTTTACACTTTTCGGGCATTTTTAGAAACTGCGAAATTTTCGGTCTCGCGATATCCGACATCCCTTAAATTCCTACTTTTTCCTTCCCCGCTTTAACTCCAGTGTCGGGAGCTGAGAACGGGACTTTGAAGAATCAACGACTTCCAAACCGATTGTAAGTGATTTGTTTCATTGGGAATTCAAGTTTTATTAATTATTTTCCGCTGAGCTTAGAAGAAAACATTGGTCCATTTCGAGTCGGATTTATCAGCAAAAACTTGCCAATCCCTATTCGGTTTTTTATGGTTGTTGATACGTCGGTTTTTTATAGTCATACGGATTTCGGAATTTGAAATCGGCTAGTATTTCTCCGGGTCTTTTTTACTAGTTGATACAGTGTTGTCATGTTGAAATATTAAATTAAGGAAACATCGATTTTTCTTAAATTTAATTGTCACAGTTAAATAAACTAACCACCGGGGTTTTTTCTTATTTTTGGAATCAATCTTATATTATTTATTACTAACGGGTTCGGTATTTTTTTTTGACGCCAAAGGCGATCTTGTTGTTTTTAGAAGGTTATAACAATAAAGAACAACGGGTTTTTTATTTGTTGACGGAAAATTTTATATTTTTTTTCTGAAAGGTTTTTTAGCCAAGTCTCTTATAGTTTTTCTTTCATTGCATATTTTTGATTAATGTCCAGTGTTGATATTGTTTAATATAATAATAATAAAAAGTTTAATAAAATAAAAATAATGGGTACTACGGCAGAAAGGCAATTTAATGCTACAGCAAAAAGGAATCCTTGGGTATTTAATTGTGCAATCCTTTATAATCAGTCAAAAAGTTTAAATTCGAGTCTGAAAAAAAAAGGTTTAAAACTATGTTTATGACTTTAGATCACACAATGGATTCTTTATTTTCTGTTCTTGATGAAATAAATACTGTTCAATTTGAAAAAAAAGAGGACTTTAAACCGGATTATCAAGTTTTATCGACATTAAATGAGCTTGCTTGTCATATTCGAATAATTTGCAAAAAGGCTAGAAGACACGGAAAAACTATCTAAAACGGCGACTAGTAGAAACCGGGTGCGCTATTTCTCAGTGAGAGTGTAGGTTACCGCAATTACCTAAAATTGATTTACCGGAATTTTCAGGGAAATACGTCAATGGGAAACTTTTCATTCATTATATAAAACCATGATAATGAAAATAGGTCTTTAACAAATCTTGAAAAAAGTTCATTATTTAGTAGGGCGTTTACGGGGTCCTGCCTTAAGTGTTTGCGCGGGAATTGCGATTACTGGTGATAATTATGAAATTATTTATAAAGCACTGACAGAAAAATATGAAAATAAACGGGCTTTAGCTTACAGTTATTTACAACAAATTATCAATTTTAAACCTTCTCAGGAAGAATCGGAAAAATCTAAATTTATTTTTAGAACAGTTTAATGTGGCGGTATTAGCACTTAAAAAATTAAATGTACTTGATTTGGCAGATTTTATTTTATTATACCAGGCCTTGTCAAAATTAGATAATGAAACGGTTCGGGTATTTGAAATAAAAAATAGTGGGTCGGGTATTCCTACTTATGAAGATTTAATTAATTTTGTACAGGGTCATGTAAGAATGTTGCACTTAAACAAACCTTCTATTTCGGGTATAAGTAGAGGGATGGGAAAACGGTCATTTGTGATAAATCAATCTAATGGAAATAATAAACATAATTGTATTTTTTAAACAACGGACATTATGTGGGCAGATGCCTAATAAAGCCATTACTCCCATGAAAAGATATGAAGCGGTTAGAGATAACGGGTGGTGTTTTAATTGTTTATCTTCAAACCACGGGGTTAGAAACTGCCCTTCGGAACGGGTATGTACAGTGTGTACCAAAAAAAACCACATCTTATTACATACCGGGAAAACGGAATTAGGTAAAAAATAAATTATAAAAAGGAAATTCCTTTAAAAAACAGGGTGAGTCTAATGAAGAGGCATCCACGTCACAAAGTAATGAGGGTACTTTTATGTAATAATAATTATAATTCGGCGGTCCTAAAAAATAAACAACATTTTACTACTTTGCTTTCGACAGCGGTTGTATCGATTGTAAATAGTTCGGTTGCGGATAATGAGGCTCGGTTTATTTTAGATTCGGGTAGTCAAGTTAATTTGTTAACACTTGATTGTTGTAAAAAACTTAATTTAAAAATTTCAAAATATTTTTCATCGGTTCAAGGATTAGGTGGTAATCCTCAAAGTGTCAACGGCTCTACATATTTAACCGTTGCATCACGTCATGATAAAAGTAAAAAATTCTCATTTCAGGCCTTGTTGGTTAACAAAATTACTGATGAATTACCAAAGTATCAAGTCGACATAAGCGGTATTCCGAATTTACAAGACGTTCTACTGGCGGATAATAAATTTGATCAACCGGGTGAAATTCACGGAATTATCGGGGTAGAGATTTTTTCTTTGATTTTAGGTCAAAATCGGATTACGGGCATATCGGGTTCACCGTAGCGGTGCAAACGGCGTTGGTTACGTTTTTATGGGTAAAATTCCAATTTTACCATCATTGCCGGTATTATTTACGCTTTTAAGAAGACATTCACCGACACTCTGACTAAATTTTGGGGAAAATTTAAAAAAATTCCTAAAAACGCGTCTTAATTAAACATTTAGAGCCAGAAGAAAAGAATGCGAACAAATTTTCTTAAACACTTACGCTAGAGATGCTACGGGTCGATTTATGGTCGCTTTACCTTTTAAAATGTCACCAGATAGTTTGGGCGATTCATACCATAGTGCGCAGGTCGATTGTTTTCTTTAGAAAGACGGCTTTCTCAAAATTTAAATTTACGTGTGGAATATAACAAGGTGATGCAAGATTTTATTGATCAGGGGCATATGAGTTTAATTAAAAATGATCACGAAAAAATTCAACTTATTATATTGCTCACCATCCGGTTATTAAATCTAGTAGTACGAGTACTCCGGTCAGGGTAGTTCTCGACGCGAGCGCCCTACGGATAATGACGTTTCGTTAAACGACATTTTATACAGCGGTCCAAACTTTAAGCGGATTTATTTACTCTGTTGTTAAACTTTTCGTTTATTTAAAGTTGCATTGACGGCGGATATCCGTCAAATGTATAGGCAAATAAGGATTATACCCGAGCATTGGCGATATCAACGATTATTATGGCGTTTTGATCCGGACGAGGAAATTCAGTCGTATGAAATAAAAGTGGTGGCTTTCGGTTTAAAGTCATCCCTTTGGCTCTACGCACAATAAAACAGTTAATTAACGACGAGCAAGAAACTTATCCTTTGGCGGCGAAATATGCGTCACGCGATTTGTATATGGACGATTATTGTTGTACTATCGATACGGACGATGAAGCTTTGTTGTTATATAATGAATCGGTTAATTTATTTCAAGCGGGAGGTTTTGATTTAACAAAATGGTCTACTAATTCGGATTTACTTTCTAATAAAATACCGGCGGAAAAATTAATCTCAAATCGAGAAAATGTAATATTTAAAACGGATACAAAAGTTTTAGGGATGCAGTGGTGTCCACAATCGGATGTATTAATATTTAATTTAAAAATTCCGGATAAAAAATGTACGAAAGGTTAATTTTATCGGTGGTTGCCAGATGTTTTGATCCCATTGGGTTGTTGGCACCCTTTATTTTATACTTAAAAATAATTATCAAAGAGCTGTGGTTAACGAAATTAGATTGGGACGAGGAACCACCCATAAATATTAAAATGACTTGGGAAAAATTCTTCGGAATGGCAAGAACTTGAAAACTTTAAAGTTCACATAGGCGCATCGGCGCGTCAATCGGTTTCCTTTTTGCATTTTCATCAGTTTAAACGGATACGGGGCGGTTATATTTTACGATAATAAAGAAATTAAGGTTCAACTCTGTGTGCAAAGTCAAAGGTATCCTCTGTAAAGCCTTGAACCGTTCCAAGAATTATTAGGAGCTCTTTTGCTCAAAGTTGGTTAGACACGTGATTGAAACTTATAATGAACGTATTCTTATTTTAAAATCTTGCGTTTTCGGTTCATCCACGGTTATAAGTTGGTTGAAAAACGCCTTGTCTTAAGGAAGGTATTTTTGTAGCGCATGGGTTCCAAAATTAAAGAAATATTGCGAATGTTTTAGGGTATCACATTGAAGAAGGATCAAAAACGGCGAACTATTTATCTCGTGTCTTACTCCGGCACAATTGATTGCACACCCTATGTGGTTATACGGACCTTTTTAGCGTTAAAACTTACGGAGGATAAATGGCCAGAATTTTTACAAAATGTTAACTCTTGTGAAACCGAAGCGGTCGGGAATGATAATTTAGAGTTTTTTTTAAGTCAAAAGGAAAATGACTTTTTCACCTCTTTTAGATTTAATAGATCGGGTTTCATCTTGGAGTAAAATTTTACGGATACGGTTTGGGTCTTACGATTTTTAAAAATTATTCCAAAATAATATAATCTTTTGGGGAAGTGATCTTTTGAAAGCCGAAATGTTTTTTAATTAAGTTGTCCAGTTAAAGCATTTTTTGCTCTGATGTTAAATGTTTAAACGCGTCAAAGTCGTGTTCCACTAAACTTAAAAAATTGCACCCTTTTTGCAAGATGGTTTTTCTTAGGGTCGGGGGTCGCTTAGCGTATTCAAAATTGGACTACCCTCAGCGACATCCTATAGTCTTACCGGCGAAAAAACTTTCACAGTAAGGTTGATAGAATTTTTCACATAAAGAAATTCATACGGGAGCTTATTTATTGGAAACGATTTTGCGTCAAAAATATTGGATTCTAGGAGGTCGAAAATTTAATTGGAATGTAGTTCATAAATGTAATACTTGTTTTAGGACAAACCCAAAAATTTAACACCCCTTATGGGTAATTTACCATCGGTTAGGGTACAAGAAAGTCATGCGTTTTGGCACACGGCAGTAGATTTATTTCGGTCCGGTAAATGTTACCTTTGGGAAGACGAAAAACGCGACCATACATAAAGCGTACGTCTGTTTGTTTATATGTATGAGCATAAAGGCTATACATTTAGAGTTGGTTAGTTCTTTATCGACTGATCATTTTTTACAGGGTTTTAAAAGATTTATTTCAAGACGGGTCCAGTAAAATCCTTTTCAGATCGGGGTACAAATTTTGTAGGGACCAAAAGAATTCTTAAAGAGATTAATGAGTTTTTAATTCTCCCCATTACACGGAAGCTTTGAAACAGAACTAGGTGCAAGGGAATAGAGTGGCGGTTTATACTCCTTCTTCACCTCACATGGGGGGGGTTGTGGGAAAGGGAATGTAAAGTCAGTAAAAAAAATCTATATAAATTTTGGGGGAGATCAAAAGGGGTTATGAAGAATATTTTTAAACCCTTTAATTCAAATTTGAAGCTATTTTAAATTCAAGACCCCTTTTGCGGCTTGTCTTCGGGGCCGATCCCCCCCAGAAGCTTTAACTCCTGCACATTTTTTTCTTTTAAAAAACCCTTTCAGAGTTTTTTTCCCTGAAGAGTTAGATGGTATTCCGCAAAATCGGTTAGACAGATTTCAATTAATTGAAAAAAAAGGGTTTAGGGGTTTTGGAAACGATGGAGTTCCCCAGTACTTAACGTCGTTACAAATCCCCAAAAAGTGGAATACCGATAAACCGAATATTAATATAGGATCGGGGGGTTCGAAAACTGACAATGCCCCGGCATTGCATTGGCCTTTGGCGATTGTTACTAATGTCCACCCTGGAAAGGATGGGTTTACGCAATGTTACCATAAAAACTACAAAAGGGGTTTTTACGCGACCGGTTATAAAATTTGTCCGTTGCCCACCCAGTAATTAAGTATAAAATTTGTACTGTAGTTTTAAGGTTATTTTTTAGAAATAGGGCTTTTATTAAAGGTTTAGTTTTTATTATTATTTTATTTTTGGTTTTTTTTTTTTGCGATTTGGCTGAAAAAAAATTTTTTTCAGGGTCGGGGTATGTTTGGCAAATCGTGATTTTTCTATATTTTAATCAACATTCTTTTTTAGTCGTCAGAATATTCATATCTTTTCGGAAAGGAGATCGCCTTTAACCGCACTACCAGTAACAAGTGTTTAACGGATTTTACACTTTTCGGGCATTTTTAGAAACTGTGACAATTTTCGGTCTCGCGATATACCGACATCCTTAAATTCCTATTTTTCCTTCCCTCCTTTAACCCAGTGTCGGGAGCTGAGAACGGGACTTTGAAGAATCAACGACTTAAACCCGGGTTGGTAAGTGATTTGTTTTATTGGGAATTCAAGTTTTATTAATTATTTTCCGCTGAGCTTAGAAGAAAACAATATATATATCGAAACTAGAGTAGTGGGTGTAGCAGTCTTTTTTAAATTATTGAAAAAGGATTGGTGGCCTGGATTTAGTAATGAAACCCTTTTCTGTTTTGTCAAGCTTTCGAGAGTTTATTATTTTCTCCCTTCCTCAGGACTAACTAAAAATAAAGTTTTTACAATTAGAAAAACTAACCTAAAAACCTTAAAAGATTTAACTCACCAAAGTGGGTTGCTATGTGGAAACAAGCAATATCCATGCGGATAATCAAGATTTATCTCCATATGTATGTTAAAAACTACATCTTTAAGGGAAAAAATTTATTTAAAAACTTAAAGGAGAACCGGATGAGAACACGTGGAAAGCGCGGTTAAAAGTTCTGACAGACGTGATCGAATATAAAACTATCTGAATGAATCACCGACATTCGTTACTCGAAAACTTCGATTAGAGAGGGATGCGAGATTAATGACATGTGAAAGAAAGAGACATATCTTGTTTTTTTTACAGCGCAGGATCTATATAATAATCTAGGAACTGTTCCACAGTACAGTACCTGACTGAGTAAATTTATTAATGCTATTTTTAATTTTAATTTTAAGAGATTAGTATTAAAAGTATGCCAAGACCCGTGGAAAACGGTGAAACACCCAGCACTTCCTGTCATTTTCTTTTGTTCATGGTTTGACTTTTTTGTTATAGTATAAAACTTTAATTTTAGAAGAAAACAGGTATGAAAATGACTGAAAAGAACACAGAGGAAACACCGTCTCCCAAACGTCAAGGAAAAACAAATTATAAAGAATTTTAGAAAAAATTATTCGTCAGGAGCTGGACAGTCAATTAAGCTACGATATTTTCTTGTTCTAACCGTATAAATTTTTATATATATTAAAATATATATATATATATATATATATATATATATATATATATATATATATATATATATATATATATATATATATATATATATATATATATATATATATATATATATATATATTTTATATATATATATATATATATATATATATATATTTTATATATATATATATATATATATATATATATATATATATATATATATATACACATTTTGTCCAGATTAGGGTGTATATCATTGGGATCCCGGAAAACAAAAGAGATACGAAGATGGTTAAATTAGAGAAAAGTTGACATTTTCAAGCCTAACAATATGCCGTTTAGAAAGTTTTAAAGTTCGGAGTAGTTCCGGAGATATGCATAAAAACCGAAATTTGCCGATTTCGTTTTTATTTTTTTTCTGACGTTATTTAAAGAGATATGGAAAAACAAAAGACACTCTCTTATGGCCACTTTTTAAGCTTTACAAAACAACGTTGAGAGATTTTCCGTACGACGTTTCGTTTCGGAGAAACCATCGTCAACTTTATTTTTTTATATGGCGCGTAAAAAAAGTATACCCTGTACTGAATAGCATATTTATTACGAATACAACGATGTATGACACAATATGATTCTGCAATATTTAAATTGGAAAAAAATGGGTTCTTATTAAATTTCGAATGTTTTGGTGTAGTAAGCGGTGAAATAATGGCGCTGAGTATGGTGTAGTAGGCTATTATTACTCATGTTTCGAAATATTAAATTAAAATCACGTTATTGACGATTTAAAAACTTTATTCATATACGTAGGTAGGTCACGTCATATGTTAATAAATTAAACAAATTAGTTAAGAACTACTTACTAGAAACCCAAAAAAACTAATTTAGATTATAGATAATGTTCTAACAAATTATCATTATTCTCCAAACACAGGTAACATCTTCTAACTGTCGAATTTAAAAGCCCTCGAAAGCTTCAAGAACTATTCTCCTCAGCTGATCCTCAGATTCAAAAACACGGCTGTAAACATAATTTTTGTAATACCCCCAGAGAAAAAATCGAGCGTAGTTATGTCCGGCGAACGAGGGGGCCACGGAACTGTTGAATGCGTACCAATCAATTTTCAGATTTTGGAATTCCAGTAGTATTATCAATTTTTCTAACAGATATTTCCGGATTTTCAGTTACAGCTAATACTACATTATTTTCGTTTTCTTCATTGCAGAGCTTATTTCTTGACAATAGTGGTTTCTTGAATGCAACATACTGCTTAAGATTTGAAGCAAGCCAATCGTCTGAAAATTTTTATCCTGGGTTGTTTCTTTCTGGATAGTTATTTAAATACATACGACCAGCTTCAACGGCGTTGCTGTAGCATAGGATATAACATTTCAACATATCAAACTTTTCCTCAGGTAAAAAAGCACGTTCCATTTTGTAACAGAAAAAAAATGTAGCAACAAGACGCGAGAACAAGGTTCAAAAACACAATGTGTCAATAATATGTCAATAAAATTATTTTGACATTTTCTCATCGCCATCATTTCACCGCCTACTACACCAAAACATTCGGAATTTAATAAAAACCCATTTTTTTCAATTTAAATATTGCAGAATCATATTGTGTTATACACGTTGTGGTTAGTGTGTATTCATAATAAAAAATGCTTTCCAATACAGGGTATACTTTTTTTACGCGCCATATAAAAAAATAAAGTTGATGATGGTTTCTCCAAAACGAAATGTCGCAAGAAAAATCTTTCAACGCTGTTCTGTAGAGCTTGAGAAGTGGCCTTGAGAGAGTGTTTTTGTTTTTCATATCTCTTTGAATAACGTCAGAAAAAAATAAAAACGAAATCGGCAAATTTCGGTTTTTCAGGCATATCTCTGGAACTGAATCTCGGAATTTTAAAACTTTCTAAACGGCAATTGTTAGGCTTAAAAATGCGCAACTTTTTTTTAATTTAACCATCTTTGTATCTCTTTTGTTTTCTAAGATCCCCATGATCCTTATCTTGACACACTTAAGTATATATGCATATATATGTATATATATATATATATATATATATATATATATATATATATATATATATATATATATATATATATATATATATATATATATATATATATATATATATATATATTATATATATATATATATATATATATATATATATATATATATATATATATATATATATTTTTGGCGTCTTTTATCACAAAATGGGTGATAAGTATACTAAACTATCTTACAATATTTAACATTTATCAAAAATAGTCGTGATTTATTAAGATTTTTGGTAAAAATACAAAACTTTCAAACATATCCACCATTTAAATAGAAGGCTGTTAAGTGGCGCCATCTATTATTTCCATATTGAAACAGATGATATAAAATCTAATAAACACAGAGATATGGAAGGGGAGTATAATGCACTTAGACGAGTGCGCATCAATTTTTTCGGGAACATCATGGGCGCCGCCATTTTTATACCCAAATGTCATTTCCCCTACGAGCGGCATTTTTGTGGATTGCATTATTTTTCTTTCGTGTTTTGTAATTCTTTAGTTCAGTGTAGTTTTTTCTAATTCAGAGTGTTTATTGTGGATTTTTGGTGACTTCTATTTAAAAACTATGCCGTGTTTCGTTAGAGAATGCAAGAACTATATCCGATCTTTAGTTTTAGAAACCCAGGGCCTGTATCATTTTGGGCAAGATGGAAAAATGATTTTAATTTAAAAAATGGGAACTCCATTAACAAAAAAAATATATTTTTTTAAGTTAACGTAACCTTACTAAAGACACTTGGAATAAAAGTAGTATAAAATACATGTAACAAAATGGGAGTGTGACGTACAGGCTCTTCAGTTTTCGTATCTCTTCATTTACCTCTCTTATTATAAAAGACAGAAAAATGGACTCTGCGGCTTACTATCCTATTTGTTTGTAAAACTTTCATTGCCGCACAGGGCAATTTTGAAAATTTGCGCTATCATAGCCTATAATAAGTTGATAATAAATATTTTTGTAGGTTCCCTAAGCTGTGGCTAAATGTACTAGATATAGTGGGTGACTGGACTTGGTCAAAAAACAAAAAATGTGTTCTCAGCTCTTCGACAAATCTGATTGATTATGCTCGAGAAAGGAAATATTTAAAACCAAAACCATAGAAGAGGTTAACAAAAGAAAAGACTACTGAAACTACACTCTTCAAAAATAAACTATGTTTTTAGAATTAAGTTTAATTTATTTTAATTTTATAAATTAGTAAATTTTAATTAATTATTGGATTACTTGGTTTGTATTTGATTTTTAAACATCTAAGTTTATCTACTTTCTAGAAAAAGTAGTATAATATGTTGATAACGTATGTGAAAAACATGTTAAAAGAGTCATGTGGAAGTATTTATGTATATGACTTTTACCAAACATTAGCCATTTATGTGATTTAGGGATAAATTTTAGATTGAACTGACTAATAAAAATATTAGTTAGTAGATTTGTAGCCAGCATCTTTAGCTTTTTAGTCAGTTGGCTGTTTAACTTGATTTTTTTTATGGAATAACAAGAATATAACCCTTGTATTTTTGTAACTAGCATTCGTGGGATTTGTATGTACTACTTTAATTTTATTTTAGTAGTAAATATAAACAAGTTTATTAGTTGTTTTATTTTATACACAGGGTGTTCGAAAAATGATCTGGCAAATTTCAGGAGGTGATTTCTCATTAAAAAATATTTTTAAAAAAGTATCTACGTGGGTCTGAAAATGCATAGTTTCTAAGATACAGGGTGTTAAACTTTGCCAGTGTTACTTCTTTAATAAGAGCCCATTTTCAGGCCCATATTTATAGAAACTTTTTTCATATCGTTAACTTTTAATGAGGAATCACCTCCTGAATATTGGACGTGCCTTTTGGAACACCCTGTATATAAAATGCATTAAAATTAATAAAAGGCCATAAAATTTCCAAGTACAATACCATTTCTCATGAAAGATTTTTTAATATAATAGTATTCCCTCGCATCCTGTGTAGTTTCACAGTGCTTTCACCGCAGACTCAAGGATAATAATAATAATAATAATAAATAATAATAATAATAAACTGTCTTTATTAAGAACTGAACAGGTAGGTACAGTACTTAAAAGGCGAAGTCTAGCTAGCTACAATGCCAGCTACTCAACATTAACCTAATTAAATATAAGCTTATGTTTTAAATACAATATTAGCCAATGCTACGAACAATATAACTTAATATAATATACATCTTATACACCTTTGTTTATAGTATAACAACGTTTTGCTTAGTTAATAACAATGATTTAAGCATTTTACGGAACGAATAAAGAGTTCCAATACTAAAATAAACAATAAATTTATTATAGAGTTTAACTATATTGTACGTACTATAAAGTACGTGAAACCACGCTGAAAAATAGTTGATCGATGTTGGGGCATGGTAAGAGAATTAAATCTAACAGGAACAGAATGAATGTCTTGGCGAAAAACAAGTTTGGATCTCAAATACAATGGGATACATGTTTTAAGCAGTTTGTATGCAAACACAAGTAAGAGGTATTGATAAGAGAATGACAATTTTAGCCACTGAAGCTGGTTAAGTTTTGCCGAAATATGTTCATATTTTTTTAAATTGAAAATAAACCGGCAACAGTTATTTTGAATCTTCTGCAATCGGTGTCTATCAATAAAGTTTAAACATGGATAATACACAGTGATACAGTAAGACACTTTTGTCAACACATAAGACTCACACAACTTTTTTCTAACTTTAAAATTTAAAATATGTTTATTTGCATAAAGTACCTTCATAGCTGCATAACACGATCTGCTTATATTAGATATATGTTGTGAAAATCTCAACTGAGAATCCAAACAAATACCCAAATTTCTGGAGGAATCTGAGAATTCAAGTGACTGATCATTCATTCTAAGGTTTAAATAGCCCTTTAGAAACTCCAAGCGATGTGGTGATGAAAACAACAAAACTTTAGTTTTACTGGCATTCAGTTTAAGATTATGTTTTTCGCAATACACACTAATCTTTCCAAGATCTGAGTTTACATTTGCTTCAACATCATTATAATCCAAAGGATCAAAGGTGTAAATAAGCTGTGTATCAGCATAACTTTGCGTTTCGAGAAAGTTGTCACCGAACCCAAATCAAATGTATATAATAAAAATAAAAGTGGCCCCAGGATAGACCTTTGTGGCACACCAGATTTAATTTGAGCAGATTCGGATTCACCAGAATACACCCTCACAAACTGCCGTCTGTCAGTCAAATACCTCCGAAAGAACAAGAGCGCACGATCAGTAAGTCCAAAGTATTTAAGCTTAGCCAGAAGCAATTCATAGTCAACGGAATCGAACGCTTTTGAAAAATCAAGTAATATTAAGGCTGTCGCCATACAATTATCAAGCCCTCTCAAAATCAGATCAACTACATGTAAAAGAATTGTTGATGTTCCATGGCCAGGTCGAAAGCCCGATTGATTGTTTGACAATAAACCACATTCAGTCACAAATGCAAACAATTGATTGTAAACAACCCTCTCCAATATTTTGCTCAAGACAGGTAATAGACTTATCGGTCTTAAGTCGTTTATTGTTGAAGGATTATTAATTTTGGGAATAGGACATATAATTGCCGTTTTCCAGGCGGCAGGAAAATAGCCCTCCTCCAAGTAGGTATTTATAATGTGAGTAATGTGGTTTATTAATATTGGAACACTTAATTTAAGCATAATCAAAGAAATGCCATCCTCTCCAGCAGCATTGGATTTCAAGTTATTTATTACATTTAAGATATCGTTCTGTGAGGGCAAACGAAAATCAAAACGTGATTTGCTATGTCTATTACTTTTAAAATGTTTAATAAGTTCTTTGTCTGCTGAACTGTCGGAGAATGCTGTCAGAAAATGTTTATTAATACTGTTAGGATCATCAAAGTTTTCAGGCAGTTGATTCTTGTTTTTAAATTGTAATCCAGCAACTTTTAATCGCTTCCAAAGAGTAGTAGAGTCCTGAGAATTGACAAACCTTAAGAAGGCTGACTTTTCCCTCCTCACAGACGCCAGGGCAAAATTACGCAAGTTTGTATAATTCTGCCAATTTTCTATGGTTTTATTAGGTTTATATTTTTTTAAAGCATTATCTCGTTCATTTAATAGTTGCTTAATGGCGTCAGTGAGCCAGGGTGCAGGCGGCCTGCTCAATCTTACAGTTCGCACAGGTGCATGCTGGGCAAATATGGCAATTAAATTGTTATTTATAAAATGTATTTTTTCCTCGATATCGGTAACACGATAAATATTATCCCATGGTATTTTGCGCATATCCGCCAAAAATGCATCCTCGCAAAAATATTTAAAACATCTATAAGTGTACAACTTTTGAGCAGACTGGGACGCTACCGATAATTCACAGAAAACAAGGCTATGATCTGAAATAAAATCTGTATTGATAATACCATGATTTATCACCCTATCAGAATGTTTGAAAAAATAGGGTCTAGAAGAGTTGCAGTCGTCCCAGTTACTCTAGTTGGTTCATTAATTATTTGATCAAAATTGTAAGCACTAAAGCAGTCACTCAGGGATTAGTTAGATTGAGTAAGTTGACATTTATATCTCCTGTAATAAAAATACAATCAAATAATGAAGTGATTTCTGCTAGTATAGAATTAAAACTTAAAAGAGATTCGTTAATAGAAAATGCGGAGGACGATAAACAACCCCAACAAGCAACGACATTCCATTGACTTTTAAAGTTACAAACAAATGCTCTAATTGCCCGCCATTAAAGGTTACAAATGAATATTTTTTAATAATATATGTACTACGTATATACATTGCTACCCCTCCACCTATACGATCAGGGCGATCTAAGCGAATAAAATTATACCCAGGTATATCTAATACATCAGAAGAAATATCTTCCTTTAACCAAGTCTCAGTAAGGTAAAGAATATCAAAATTATTTGTTAACATCAGATCTCGAATATCAGAAAAATGAGACACCAAAGACCTAGGATGCTAGGGTTAGTAAATCAAAAATTTGTATTGCACAACAAAGTGGCATTTATTGCTTAAGAACTGTTAATTACATAATTTTATAAATTCGGTAATCATTTTTTTTAATGCGATTCAAAAAGTTACTCTACTCATCTGGATTGAAAACACCTAAAATATTACTCAAAAAAATACATCAATGACATTCTTAA
>JAHBCN010008477.1:0-38630 GCA_019359885.1 Listronotus oregonensis | reverse complement strand
AGTAATTGTTATCGTTAAGTAATTCTTGACTTTTTTGAATATAATCATTCTTGTACATTGCCACTGTGGTGTTCCCCTTATCACTAGAAGTAGATATATATCAGGATGTTCCTTAAGGAAAAGCTTACTTTTATTAAAAATATCATTTAGAAAGGGTTTATTACTAATTTTTATGTATAAAATTTGTTATGAATTTGTATATTGAGCCCTAAAGCACTTTTTCTGTTGGTCATCACAGTTAACTATTATTCTTTCTAAATCAGAGAGGAGAGGGAAAAATTTTTTAATTTTCTTTAAAAGGGGGACAAATACTAAATTTAGGTCCCAAAGAAAGCAAGTAAAAAAATTTTCCCCCTGCGGAAATTCTATGTCTGTTAGATTTTTAAACCATTTCGGTTGTGTTTTGATAGTGTTTATATTGTTAGTTTTTAGTTGTTCAAGTTTTTTGATATTGTTGTTTTTAATTTTATTAAAGTTTTTTATTTTTTTTAAAATTTTTTTTTGTCTCTTATCAAACTCATCGATAATATGATGAGGAATAAGATTAGAAAGTTGTTGATTAACATCTATTAAATTACGTTTAAAAGGGAAATTCACAGAAAGTTGCCTTAATCTCTAGATTTAAGATATTTTTTTTAACCTGTTATTGAAGTTTCCAATCTTTCTTCCTAGGTTCCCTTCCGTGTGATGTAGCATACATATATATATATATATATATATATATATATATATATATATATATATATATATATATTTTTTGTATATTTAAGGGGGTTTGAGAGGTGTAATTCGGCGGCCTTTATATTTTTTATTTTCTAGCAAGTATTCTTTGGTTTTATTTCTAATACTAAGGCCCTAATAATCAGTCTGGGGTACTGTACTAATTGATATCTCTCTTTTTAAAAATTTTTTTAAAAATTTTTTGCCTGTAATACAAAGTACTGCCTAGTCATTCTATGTAATTTCGACGTTTAACAATATTATTAATTTTCTTTAATACGACACCCACGCCTGATGACGAATACTCCAGCTACTATACATCTATTTCAACTTAATATTTAATATATCCGGTGGCTCATTGGTAGAGCTCTGAACTTTGAAGCAATAGGACGAGGCGATGAGTGGTTCGAATCCTGCTAGGTTTTTATTTAATTATTTCCAATTTAACTCTGATGAGCTGATGACGTATTTAATTATTTCCAAAATGACCCAATGACCATGATGACGTCAGATGGTGTTCCCCCTTTTAAAAACGGCTAGTATGGTTAGAGATATTACTTCCCCAAAAAAAAAACCCCTATATATCACTCTAGAAAAACAACCCCTATTTTGAGTAAGGGTTGAAGATGGCCATAAAATTGCAGAACGGACCTGAAATTTCTCCCATAAAAAATACATGGGAAAAACAAGCCTTATGATTGTAGAAGTCCGTTAGCATATCTACTTACTGAAAAATGTATTTTAAGTTTTTTATTGATAAATAATTTAATATGATAATGATTGTTTACCTAGTCGTATAATATCGTTCATTTTTAAATATATTTGTTAGTATGTAGTGTTATTAAAGTAAAATATTTTGTTTTCATTAAAAGAATGTACAATTATATATTATAGGGTTTTTATTTTGTTTAACAATTATTTAATTCTATTTAAGAAATGATTGTATTTATTAAAGGCCAAAAAATTGAGATAATACTTTCCGCGCGACACTTTAAATGAGTACGTCTTGAAAAGTAGCGTGTTCTGCCTCTAAAATTGTAGTTATTCTTTTATATTCTTTTATTTATATATATATATATATATATATATATATATATATATATATATATATATATATATATATATATATATATATATATATATATATATATATATATATATATATATATATTTAAATTAAATTATAATATAAAATAAAAAATTTAATATTAATATTTTATTTTTTCCGTTTTTTATTATTTAAAATATAAATTTATATATATTATTATATAAATTTTATATTTGTATATTAAATGATATTTAATTTTATTGTAAATAAGTATAATTTCATTTTAAATAAAAAATTTAATATATATATTATTTATATTTATGATAAAATTTTATTTACCATACGATATTTATTTTATAAATTATGTACCAAATTTTTTGTATATAAAATTTTGTTTTTTTTTTTTTTTTTTTTTTTTTTTTTTTTTTTTTTTTTTTTTTTTTTTTTTTTTTTTTTTTTTTTTTTTTTTTTTTTTTTTTTTTTTTTTTTTTTTTTTTTTTTTTTTTTTTTTTTTTTTTTTTATATTTATATATAAAAATATATATATATATATATATATATATATATATATATATATATATATATATATATATATATATATATATATATATATATATATATATATATATATATATATATATATATATATATATATATATATATATATATATATATATATATATATATATATATATATTTTATATAAGGGGAACAAATATAGAAAATATGTGCAATTTTTTCTTGTTCTTTTTTCCGGTTTCTTTTTATTATCTTTAAAATGCTGGGAAAGTTTATTGCCAATTTTGTATCAAATTCTTTTCGTTTCGTATTTAAATGATATTTGATTTGGTATTGTCAAATCGAAGACCCTTCAATTTGGCACATTTAAACTCCAACGAATCTTACATTTTATATTTATTTTAGTGATAAAATTTCTATTTCCGACCCTTTCGATCCCATTTGATTTTTACGTGCTAGAGTTTATGTACCAGAATTTACTGTATAAAAAGGATCTTTGACTTCTATTTATTTCTTTTAGGTTTAGATGACATTCCATGCCAAATATACAGGGTGTAAAAAGTTGAATGCTCACGATTTTAATGGGCGATAGTGGAGCTCAAAACAAGTCGAAAAAGCCAAAAACATATGGGTCAAAAGTAAACTGTTTTCGAAATATGGCCTTTCAAAGTTTAAAAAAATTGCCAACACCGCGCCCGTTTCATCGAAGCGAGTTGAACGTTTTTTGCGAGAGTTGCATATTTAGACTTTTTTTTAAGGAAATGTTTATTTATATACATATTATAAAAATTACTTCCTGCAATTTATTTTAATATTTAATTTAAAATTAAATTTATGTAAAAAACAATACATTTTTGTTTGGTTAATATTTGTAATTAAAAAATTATTGTACTCACCATAAATAGGCTAAATACTCATTTTTAGAGCACTAATTATTATGTTTTAAAACAGCACTTTTTTATTTTGCTTAAAGAATAAGATTTCTCGGCTGCACACATCTTGTTTTGAAAATTCTTGGATACTACACTTGTAAATTTATAACATATCCGCATTTTTCCTGATTTAAAAACAACCAAAAATGTCGCGGCCGTTGAACACGTATTTACAACTGACTACACAAGGCTTCTAGCTATGAAGCTCTGTTGCCAATTGTTTTTTACATTTGTAACTGGGGAAAAAATTATTATAATTTATTTGTTTTTATTAGTAGATTAAAACATTTGAAACTTATTTTATTTTATTAGCAAATGAATCTACTGATAAGCGATTAAGAAAAAAGTTTCAGGTTTTCAGAAATAATTGCTTTTAAAGTTCAAACTTTAACATCGTTTAGACAAAAATCTATCAAGTTTTGACACCATATGTCATATGAGATTTTTGACTTGTTTTGAGCTCCACTATCGCTATATATTAAAATTATGAGCATCATACTTTTTACACCCTGTATATATATATATATATATTATATATATATATATATATATATATATATATATATATATATATATATATATATATATATATATATATATATATATATATATATATATATATATATATATATATATATATATATATATATATATATATATATATATATATATTAATATATATATATATATATATATATATATATATATATATATATATATATATATATATATTGCATTTTTAATTGGGCGCTCGGTATTCCATATACAGGGCGTCAAAATGAGAAATATAAAATCGTTTTTTTGAAGTAAGTCGAGTGTTTCATAAGATATTAAATTAAAATTTGGCGTGAGGGGGTTTTTTGAAACGAGAAATTGAAATCCGTTCACGGATTTGCTATACCTTGCAGAGGGCGCCACCTGCGGTATATTGCATGTGTCAAAAATACCATAACTTTTTTGTACCCCTGTATAATAAAGTTCTAGTAAAAAATTCTAATTATCCAATATTTTCTTGTAAAAAAATATTCTTAGTTAATGTCGGCCTGAGAATCCGTTTATTAGATATCTTAATTTTAAAATCCAGATACATTTTAACAAGTTAACAAAATAAACGTAAATTATTTTTTCTAAATTAATGCTAAATTACTCATTATAATAAAAATCATAGAATAATGACCCTAAATTATTTGTTCTACTTGACCTCCAATCATTTGTATACACATACGAGACTTCTTTATTAAAGAAAATCTAAGGCTTTGAAAAATATTTGGTTTCAACCTGAAATATTCTCTAGCTACAATGATTCTTTCTCTTAAATGTTCCTTGTTTAAAATCGTAGCTATATACACAAAGTCTTTCATACATCCCCAGACTGAAAAATCCAAAGGTGTAAGATCGGGCGAACGGGGTGGCCACGGAACAGGAACATCTCCACCCCGACCAATCCAGCGATTAGGAAACACTTGATGTAAAAATTTCCTAACATTTATAGCAAAATGAACCGGAGCACCGTCAAGTTGAAACCAAAGATTTTGTCCTAAATTTAGAGGCAAATCATCAAGCAAATCGGGCAGTATTTCTTGTAGAAACAACAGAAATGAATCACCAGTCAAATTACCTGGAAAAAAGACAGGTCCTAAATAAAGTTATCCACAACACCTGCCCACACATTGACTTTAAAATTTACTTGATGATGTGTCTCAACTATGGCCCTAGGATTCTCTTCAGCCCGTATGGGTGCGTTATGGATATTTGTCATGCCGTTTCTCGTGAACGTGGATTCGTCAGTAAACAGAATCGCTCTTATAAAATCCACATTTCTGTTATTCATTTCACATAACCATCTACAAAAAACAATACTTGCCTCGGGATCGTCGGGTAAAAGACCCTATACTTTTTGAAGATGAAATGAGTAAAGTTGTTGACTCCGTAAAATATTATGTGTCTCGGTTTTCCCAATATTTCTCACCCGTTCAGCCAAAACCCTAGTACTAATGTTTGGTGATTCTTCGACAATTCTTTAAAAAATTTTCTCTTGCCCTGGTTGAACCACACGAGGTCGGCCGCAATTACCCTTCCGTCTTTCGCTGAAACTTCCAGTCTCCCTTGGGCGGTTAATCAAATTTAAAAAATATTTTCTTTTGGGATGAAATCGGTTCGGGAATGTCTGGGCATAGCGTCTAGCGGCTAAACTAGCAATGGAGTCACATTTTTCTAGTTGAGAATTGACAGGTATTTACTGTTTGCAATAATATTTAAAACTTACCAAACATCAAAACCATATCCGCCATTTCGGGAAAGGGTACATTTCTTGGTCTATGAGCCATTATGGTTTTTTTAACTTGTCACACCAAATACAAATATGTAATTAAGAAATGTAGGTTTATTTTAGGAGTAATTGAGAAGCTTGTTAAGAGCGTCAGAAGAGTTTAAATTTGTCACTTTGACAGTACGTAAAAAGTTACTGGTGCCCGAGGTCAACCAATTTGTTTAGAAAAAATTATCTAGATTTTAAAATTAAGATATCTAATAAACGGATTCTCAGGCCGACATTTACTAGGAATACTTTTTTTACAAGAAAAGATTGGATAATTAGATTTTTTTACTAGAACTTTATTATACAGGGGTACAAAAAAGTTTTGGTATTTTTAACACATGCAATATACCGCAGGTGGCGCCCTCTGCAAGGTATAGCGAATCCGTGAACGGATTTCAATTTCTCGTTCCAAAAAACCCCCTTACATCAAATTTTAATTTAATATCTTATGAAAACTCGACTTACTTCAAAAAACTATTTTATATTTCTCATTTTGACGCCCGGAATGAAACCAACCCCAATTAAAAATATAATAATATATATTATATATTATATATATTTTTATATATATATATATATATATATATATATATATATATATATATATATATATATATATATATATATATATATATATATATATATATATATATATATATATATATATATATATATATATATATATATATATATATATATATATATATATATATATACCGGGTGACAAGAAATCACTACCCAGCCCTTCATTTTCTTGAATAAAAACATATGGCTTTTAAATTTTAGAATGACATATTATATTATAAGATGCCGATTTTGATACTATAAGATGTGCCTATCACTTCCGGTTTAGCCGGAAACGACAGCAACTTTGATTTTTTAAAGGAACACCTGTATATTTTCAAAATTTGGTTCTAAGGATCATTCCTGATATAAAATCTAAAATATATCCTATTCCCTATAAGTGCATAATATGCGGTCGTTTGGACATCTTCAATAGCCATTTTCTCAAAAACTAACAAAGATAGGTATAGGATATTATACAGATTTTATATCAGGAATGATCCGTAGAAAACCAAATTTAAAAAATATACTGTATATATTGAATACCGAGCGCAATTAAAAAATGGCATAACGAAATCGCATTATTTCGGTTCACCCTATATGTGATCGGAGGATAGTCTTTTTCCGACCCCAGGTAATTTGAAAAAATTAAATATAAATATATATATATATATATATATATATATATTATATTATTATAAAATATATTATTATTTATAATTTATAATATTTTAAAATAAAATATAATACCATATATATATATATATATATATATATATATATATATAATATATATATTTTAAAAAATATATATTATATTAAAAAATGCTAGTACTTGATTTGGTTTAAACTAATACATTCAAAATTCATTTAATACGTATTAAAACGAAGCCAACATTTACTCAGAGCTGTCGCAATTACTATAAAAAAGTAATTCAATTACAATTACTAATAACTAGCATGTTTGTTAAAAGTAATTCAATTATTAATTAAAACTAAAAGTAATTAAATATTTAGGCAATTACTCTATTCAAATTACCACATATATTAAACACGATACATTAAACAAATAAAATATTTATACGCGCACGTAACACTATTCAAACTGCTTGCTCGGCAAGTTCAACATTAAAGCTCTAAAATAAAAATTTCTATTTCTCCTACCCCAACATAAACAGATTTTTTCACAAAAAAAGTATAAAAACGGTAGCGATAAGCATTAATCGGAGCGGAGGCGGCGTTAG
This sequence comes from Listronotus oregonensis, assembly GCA_019359885.1. NCBI lineage: Eukaryota > Metazoa > Arthropoda > Insecta > Coleoptera > Curculionidae > Listronotus > Listronotus oregonensis. The sequence continues at coordinate 31,286 of JAHBCN010008477.1, read as the reverse complement.
CCGAATTTAAAGTGGCCCGCCGTGTTTCAAGATTCTTTCTGGCCGTCCAAAATACCGGCAGTTTTTTCATAAAGAAATGTAGTTGTATTTTTCGTAGAATTTTATTATTTATTAGGTAATTGAATTAATTTCTAAGTAATTCAACTACTTTATAAGTAATTGAACTACTTTCTAAGTAATTGAAATACTTGGGATTCGTAAAAATCAATTACCAATTACTATAACATTATCCTATTAATTAATAATTCAAATACAATTACTTTGTAAGTAATTGAATACGATTTTTTAATTATTTTAATTTAATTACCGACAGCTTTGCATTTACTAATATAATCATAAATTTAATATTAAATTTACGCCTTTTTATCTTATCTCACCTTTAAGTTTTGACCTGATGACATTATATCCTAAATCTTTTAAATATATTTTAATTATAAGTTACTTTTTAAAAGTTGTCTTGCTGCCCATTTCTCATTCTTAATTTTTGCTTATTAACTTGAACTAATGATTAGAAGACTTTGCCTTTTATCTTTATTAAAGCATTACTTTAATTAGGGCTTATAAATGCATTGATATTTATTATTTAAAATTATTTTCTTGTGTTGTTGACATATAACTAATTTCATAGTGCATTTATCAGTAGATTAACAATATTAAGCTCAATAAAAAATTTACTTTTAAATTTTAAATAAGACAACTATATCTGAATAGTTTGCAAGCAACTGCAAATCTGCAAAGCTATTTTAAAATTTTGATCTGGTACTTTTTTGTTTAGCTTACATTTAATTTTTCATGATTCAAATTTTCCAGAATTTCCCTATATGTAAAACTTATTATAGAACCAGTAATTAGGATATACAATATTAGATCGGGCTAGAGGTGTTTAATATTTGTTAAATAAATTTTCATTTTTTAATTTCTTAAATATCGAGTTCTTTATTTTAAAATCATCTGATTTTTTAAAATATTTACAATTTGGGTAAGTTCGTTTCTTACTATTTTATTTTTTTTTTCTAAACTTTAATTCACCATTCTTGATTGAGACCTTTAATGGTTACATTTAATTGTAAAGACTTATAATTGAAACTATTTGCCCTGATTCAAATTCAAATTTAAATTCAAATTTATTCCATAATTTTACACATTTTATACTTTACAGTTTTGGTACCTAATGGCACCTAGCTGAATTAATAGCTGTATGAGTCTAAAATTATGTAAAAATTGTAAAATAACTTAAAGGTTTTAAAGAAATTTATTATACTAAATATGATGAAATTTAGACCTTTAGGTAACGGTCTCGGCTTTAAATTTTGAGTTCAAATATACGTCTCCAAAACTCTGTAAATGGATCCATTTTAGGGAAACCTACAACTTTTTTGTCATATTTATATAATATCAGAAAGGGAAAATCTTGTCGGCAAAATTTTCGACTGGTATAAAAGTTTGTAGCTTGCAATTGCCTGAAAGCAACAAACTTGAATAAAGCCAAAAGAAAATTTGACCTAAAAAATTTTCTTCCGAAAAATATTCTACATGACTATTTTACGAGAGCAGCAAAGCCCTATTAAAGACAACAAAACATTTTGTTACTCAAATTAATTAGCTACTTGACACAGAAAAATTTTATCGCTGTGGTTTTTTTATTTTGGTTTTGTCAAGGTTGATCCAGGTAAAAAAATTCTAGTGGAAAGCAGGCCGTTTCTATGGTATTTTGCCGGTATAAAACGCACGAGTGACATAGTATTCGAAAATGTTAAAAATTGGAGCGTTTATAATGTAGGATGCGTCAAACATGTCAACTGAATGATTTATAGGTAATTTTAAAAATATCCCTTTGTTTTTTGCCCGATTTATAAGATTTTATAATGCAAACTTCCAAGAATATATTGACCTTCAAAAATATTGGGGCATTTAGCGAAACCTATACCCTCAACATACCAAATTCATGATGTTATGTAATTTAAAAAACAGGCTGATTTTTGCACAGTTGCTAGATAAATAATACTAATAATAGTAAAATGTTAGGGTTATACTGGCCTACAAAAATAAGGGTCTTTTGTCCTGACCTACGCCCTAAACATATTTGATGCTTGCCATTAAAAACACCCAAATTCTCGAAGATAAAAAATTTGTAGGTTACGCCAAAATAAATCCAGTCACGAAGTTTAAAATGAGCATTTTTATTATTAATTAAATTTAACTTTGAATTTAAATGACTCTATCATGTATCTTATCTTCTCTAATCCCATCTGTGGATCTGTCCCCCAATTTTTTTTTATTGTTTTCTAGAAGAAATAAAAAAAGAACCCACACCTGAATGCCGCCGCACTGATTTAATTCTAAGCAACTTAAAGGGAGACTCAAGAAATTTGATTTTCGAAAGTATAACAATTATTTTAACAACATCTTAAAATTTAAATTATAGTTATTAAGGTATCAAGGGTATTATAACGTTGAAGGCACCACGGGTATTAAAGATAACAACGCTTTCGGTCAACGTATATAACACACCATCGACCTCAAGCGTTATTGTCTTTAATACCCGTGGTGCCTTCAACGTTTAATGTCCGACTAAATATTCTTTATATGAGAAAAATTTAAATGAATTTTGAATGTATTAGTTTTAACCAAATCAATACTAGCTATTATTATATATATATATATATATATATATATATATATATATATATATATATATATATATATATATATATATATATATATATATATATATATATATATATATATATATATATATATATATATATATATATATATATAATATATATATATATATATTATATATAAATAATTATATTAAAAAATTAACAATTCAAAACATTTTTTCTCATATAAAGAATATTTAGTCGGACATTAAACGTTGAAGGCACCACGGGTATTAAAGATAATAACGCTTGAGGTCGATGGTGTGTTAATACGTTGCCAAAAGCGGACTTTATACCCGTGGTCCTTCAACGTTATAATACCCGTACCTTAATAACTATAATTTAAATTTTAAGATGTTGTTAAAATAATTGTTATACTTTCGAAAATCAAATTTCTTGAGTCTCCCTTTAAGTTGCTTAGAATAAATCAGTGCGGCGCATTCAGGTGTGGTTTTTTATTTCTTCTAGAAAACAATAAAAAATTGGGGGACAGATACAGGGGGTAGAGAAGATAAGATACATGATAGAGTCATTTAAATTCAAAGTTAAATTTAATTAATAATAAAAATATCATTTTAAACTTCGTGACTGGATTTATTTTGGCGTAACCTAAAAAATTTTTTATCTTCGGAATTTGGGTGTTTTAATGGCAAGCATCAAATATGTTTAGGGCGTAGGTGAGGACAAAGACCCTTATTTTTGTAGGCCAGATTAACCCTAACATTTTACTATTATTAGTATTATTTATCTAGCAACTGTGCAAAAATCAGCCTTTTTTTAAATTACATAACATCATGAATTTGGATGTTGAGGGTAAGGTTTCGCTAAATGCCCCAATATTTTAAAGGGTCAATATATTTTTGGAAGTTTGATTATAAATCTTATAAATCGGGAAAAAACAAAGGGATTTTTTTAAAATTACCTATAAATCATTCAACATGTTTGACGCATCCTACATTATAAACGCTCCAATTTTTAACATTTTCGAATACTATGTCACTGTGCGTTTTATACCGGCAAAATACCATAGAAATGTGCTTTCCACTAAATTTTTTACCTGGATCAACCTTGAAAAAAACCAAAAAAAACCACAGCGATAAAATTTTCTGTGTCAAGTAGCTAATTAATTTGAGTAACAAAATGTTTTTTTTGTTTTAAAGGGTTTTGCTGCTCTCGTAAAATAGTCATGTAGAATATTTTTCGGAAGAAAAATTTTTAGGTGAAATTTTCTTTTTGGCTTTATTCAAGTTTGTTGCTTTCAGGCAATTCCAAGCAACAAATTTTTATACCAGTCGAAAATTTTGCCGAAAATTTTCCTTCTGATATTATATAAATATGACAAAAAGTTGTAGGTTACCCTAAAATGAATCAATTTACAAAGTTTTGGAGACGTATATTTGAACTCAAAATTTAAAGCCAGACGTACCTAAAGGTCTAAATTTCATCATATTTAGTATAATAAATTTCTTTAAAACCTTTAAGTTATTTTACAATTTTTACATAATTTTAGACTCATACAGCTGTTAATTCAGCTAGGTGCCATAGAAAAAAATCATTGTTTTCACCATAGAATTAGGTACCAAAACTGTAAAGTATAAAATGTGTAAAATTATGGAATAAATTTGAATTTAAATTTGAATTTGAATCAGGGCAAATAGTTTCAATTATAAGTCTTTACAATTAAACGTAACCATTAAAGGTCTCAATCAAGAATGGTGAATAAAGTTTAGAAAAAAAAAATAAAATAGTAAGAAACGAACTTTTTTCCCCCAAATTTTAAATATTTTAAAAAAAAAAGATGATTTTAAAAAAAGGGGAATCGATATTTAAGAAATTAAAAAAAAAAAAAATTTTTTTTAAAAAAAATTAAACACCTCTAAAGGATCTAATATTGTATATCCTAATTACTGGTTCTATAATAAGTTTTACATATAGGCAAAAATTGGAAAAATTTTAATCATGAAAAATTTAAATTAATTAAACAAAAAAGTACCAGATCAAAATTTTAAAATAGTTTTGCAGATTTGCAGTTCTTGCAAACTATTCAGATATAGTTGGGTTTATTTAAAAATTTAAAAAAATTTTTTATTGAGCTTAATATTGTTAATCTACTTTAAATAAATCCTATGAAATTAGTTAAAAGTCAACAAAACACGAAAATAATTTTAAATAATAAATATCAATGCATTTATAAGCCCTAATTAAAGTAATGCTTTAATAAAGATAAAAGGCAAAGTCTTCTAATCATTAGTTCAAGTTAATAAGCAAAAATTAAGAATGAGAAATGGGCAGCAACCTTCCTCACCAAGGCAACTTTTAAAAAGTAACTTATAATTAAAATATATTTAAAAGATTTAGGATATAATGTCATCAGGTCAAAACTTAAAGGTGAGATAAGATAAAAAGGCGTAAATTTAATATTAAATTTATGATTATATTAGTAAATGCAAAGCTGTCGGTAATTAAATTAAAATAATTAAAAAATCCTATTCAATTACTTACAAAGTAATTGTATTTGAATTATTAATTAATGGATAATGTTATAGTAATTGGCAATTCATTTTTACGAATCCAGTTTTTCCAATTACTTAGAAAGTAGTTCGATTATTTTTAAAGTAGTTGAATTATTGGGAAAATTTAAATTAATTACCTAATAAATAATAAAATTCAGGGAAAAAAACAACTACATTTCTTTATGAAAAAACTGCCGGTATTTTGGACGGCCAGAAAGAATCATGAAACACGGGGGCCACTTTAAATTGGCTAACGCCGCCTCCGCCCCATTAATGCTTATCGCTACCGTTTTTATATTTTTTTTTGGGAAAAAAACTTTTTTATGTTGGGGTAGGAGAAATAGAAATTTTTATTTTAGAGTTTTAATGTTGAACTTGCCGAGCAAGCAGTTTGAATAGTGTTACGTGCGCGTATAAATATTTTATTTGTTTAATGTATCGTGTTTAATATATGTGGTAATTTGAATAGAGTAATTGCCTAAATATTTAATTACTTTTAGTTTTAATTAATAATTGAATTACTTTTAACAAACATGCTAGTTATTAGTAATTTTAATTGAATTACTTTTTTAGAGTAATTGCGACAGCTCTGAGTAAATGTTGGCTTCGTTTTAATACGTAGGCCAAAACTGTATGAAAAAAGTTTAAAACAGCAATAAAAGAAAAAAAAATTGTAGCTCTCGTGGGTCTGATCACCTGCACTCGCAAGCAAAGAGAGGGAGTCATTCCAACCACAGATGGCAATTCAGAAAGAAAATCCATCTAAATCCATTCACAGAGGCTACCATTAGACAATGAGGTCCTTATGAGTTAACCATAAATTGCCCCCTCCCCTCGCATTCATTGAAATCAGCAATGAAAATTTATGACATTATGGAATTTTGAATTTTGAGTGTAAAAAAAAATCTTAAAAAGTGCATAAGAATTCTATACTTTGAAAAAAATTAATTCCCTATTCCCCTTAAAAAAAAAAAAAAATTCCACTGTATAATCCGCATATAAAAGGGTTTAATTTTCAGTCTGTCATTAAAAGATGTTTTGGCTTTAGTGTTTATAATAAAGAGAAGAGAAAAACTAGATGACTTTTCATCTGGCTCTGCCGTTATTAGTTAAAAAACATTGGACTAACATTATGTTGTAAAAAAAAACTCACTTTTCACGTTCACGTTCCTGTTGTTGTATGAAACTCGAGTACAGTATTGTAGTACCATAAAAACAACTGCTTTCATCATTTTTTAACAAGAACTAATTTTAATTTACGGGACTCGTCAAAACACATTTCATTTAAACCACCAAATCCTGGAATTATTCTTACGTTTAAAAGTTTTAAAAGTTATTAAAAATTTGGAAGTACTAGTAAAAAATATTTGTTATGGTGAAAATAAACCCAAACAAAATTACGAATACAGTTAGTCATTTGATTAAAAACGATAAAACAAAGAAAGAACCATTCAAATAGACATCTATGTTGTACCTTGAATATTGGGTCCTAAATATTTTCGGTTCCATTCGTCAACAGTTAGCTAAAGGCATTGTCAGCAATTTACTACTTTACAATGCAGATCAATTTTAATAACAATATAAAAAGGCTTTTTATTAAATTTATAAATTATAACGCGATTGTAATAAGTACGACCAAAATACTTGATTTAAACATGGTATTTATGTAGAGGTTGTTCTTTAAAAACCTTATAAACAACTGATTTGGGAACAGCTTATTCCTTTCCCAGGTATCTAGTTTGGGTTTTTCTTAACTCTGTGAAAAATTTGTTTCTCTGTACTTATTGGATTTATGGTTCGCTGACGTCAACAATCAAAAGTTCATCAATTTTTGCAAAGGTTTGGTGATTTGGCTCTAAACGGTTGGGCAGCCTTTCCCTGTAGGCACCCGTGGCAATTGCTTCACAAAGCTCATATTTACTTGTTCGATAAATAAATAATTAAAATTCATCATGACGTAGAGATAAACGGTAAAAAGAAAAATACGAAATTGTAAATGCAGTACAGTTTGAAATGGCAATAAAGTAATACCTTTTTTTAATTTATCAAATTATACATAGTCACATATTTTTTAAACTTTATAAGTGTTAAATAACAGTTACTGAGCCATGCTTGTAGGGATTTGGAAAATATTTTTTTGTGCCTAAACAGTTTGCACTACTAAAATTTAATAGGAAAGTAAATAATTTTTAAATTAATAGCTATTCCGGAAAAAAAATTGTACCGATTTTTACCTGGCGTTAAAAACTGTTTTGTATTGTAATCAAGTCTTTAAACACTCTCTAATTTTTAAAATTTGTGTTTCTTTACAAAAAAAACTGTGAATTTAGTAATTAGTAGTTAAAAACACCAACGCCAAGGTACGTTAGAACTTAGGCTTTAAGTCTTCGTGGACTGTTCCAAAATATAAAAACACTCTGTATATTTAAAATTTAAAAATCTTTATTGACAAAAATAAGAGGTGTAAAAAACAAGATCCAAAGTGAACAATACTTCGGCAATAATAATAAATAAACTGAGCCAATGTACTATTTCTTAAAATAAATAATTTTAAAATATAAATAAAACAAGCCCAGGCATAACGTACAAAATATTTTTTATTACCAAACCTTGCCACTATATGAAATGTAAATGTTAAAATAGGTAGGTACATTTATTTTTTAATGCTTCGTTAGAAAATCGTATAGCAGTCTCAGTAACAGACAGTAAATGTTCTTTAAGTGCTAAATCTGTTCAAAACAGACTCGCTGCTAATATTTAATCTCAACCAGAAGCGATTTAGCTCCAAGAGATAGGCAGAGAAAACTAACTTTAGCGCAAAATGTTTCAAGTGTTTAAAATGTACGTTTGGTGTTCTACATAACGTGTGCTAATTTTAATCAAAGGATTTATACGGGATAACAAATGCATTTAACTTTAACCCCTAACTATTTTTGTTACCTAAATGATTCTTGCTTATTCATAAAAAAATATCAGAATATACAGTGCGTCCCAAAAGTTATGTCTAAATTCATTTAAAATTAAGCAATGGATTTTTTGCAAAAACGCTCGGGCCCGTCGATTTTTATTTCAAGTTGCGCATTTTTGTACGTGAAGTTTGTATATAAAGGGTTGCTTAAAAATAAATATCGACTATCAACTTTATTTTTTCAAATGAAAACACCTTTTTTTATTTCATTTCGAAATTTCGCGTGGAATTCTACGCATGTTTCATGCATCATGTCCTATACCTAAAGTCAACAGTTATCGAAAAAAACACGATTCATGTAACAAATCAAAAAAGAACAAAAATTAAATTAAATGTTCAAAATGGTTGCCATTTACGCTTGACAGTATCCAATGCTGTCAATAAACTCTCGTTGCACATTTTCAATCATTTCCCGAGTTATGGCGCGCACTACACTGCGGATCCTCTCTTTCAAGTCGTCTAGATTATTTGGCCTATTAACAAATACCTTCGACTTGAGGTATCCTCACAAAAAAATGTCCATTAGTAATAGGTCAGGCGACCTAGCAGGCCATTCGATGGGTCCTGTCCTGCCTATCCACCGATTGGGAAAGGTTTCATTCAAAAATGTACGCACAGTGGCAGCATAGTGCGGAGGAGCACCATCTTGCTGGAAAATTAGTTTTTCGTCAGGATAGTCTGGGTCCAATGAATTTGGAAATAAAGCTAGTAATGCTGGAACCTAGTTCAAATTGGAGAAAATCGAGATACACTTGTCCCGTTAAAGTCTCTTCAAAGAAAAATGGACCTATTACTCTTCCCCGCACTAGTCCACACCACACATTTAGTTTTTGAGGGTAATGGGTGTGCACCTCCATCATCCAATGCGGATTTTCTGTTGCCCAATATTGACAATTTTGTCTGTTCACACCACCATTCAAACAGAACGTGGCTTTGTCGGAAAAAAATAATATTTGTTACGAAATTATTATTTAGATTGCACATGTTTTGCAAGCGTTCACGAAACTCAATTTCGCCTATCGAAATCGTCATCAAATAACTCTTGCACTGGAATAACTTTATATGGGTGATATTTGTGTTTTTAAACTATTCGGTGAACTACAGATTTCACCAAGTGTAAATTGGCCCCAATCTGCGACAGAAGAGTGCATACATTTTCTTCCAAAGAAAGCAAAACGTCAAGTTGTTTATTTTCATCTCGAGCAGGACGACTAGATTTCGGCAGATCTCTAACATGACCGAATTTTCTAAACTTAGCCTTTATTTTACTCACCATCTTTTGACATATCGGAGGACGATCTATCACCAAACCCAACCATGCACCATTGTAAAAACCGCAATTTTGCTCGGTTTATAAATTCTCAGAGATAAGGTGACCTTCAACATATATATATATATATATATATATATATATATATATATATATATATATATATATATATATATATATATATATATATATATATATATATATATATATATATATATATATATATATATATATATATATTATATATATATATATATATATATATATATATATATATATAATATATATATATATATATATTTATTATTATAATATATAATATAATTTATATATATATATTTATAAAATATATAAATATATATATATGATAATATATAAAAATTATAATAATTATTATATAATATATATATATATATATATATATATATATATATATATATATATATATATATATATATATATAATAATATTATATGGGGGCCAAAATATTAAAGATTCCCAACAAAGCTTCTGTTAAAGACACCCTAACAGAAGTTTTTCCATGTAAATAACATGAAAAACAGGTTTTTTGGTCTTTTTTGCCCTGCTAGCTCTGAAAAATAATTTTAACAGAAAATAAATAAATGGATCTTGTTAGGCACTAAATTTGGTACAAAAAGTTCCATTGGGTCAAATTTTTATCTTTAATGTTTGACTTTCTACAGAGTGTTAGAGTAAAAATTCAAAAAGCAAATTTGTAGTACATGTTATCATTAAATTTGCAACAAAATTTGATGATAAAAATATTTGATATTATCAATAGTTAATAGTTACTGACTTATTTAATCATATTTTTATGAGTTTTTAAACTCTACTATGAAAAATATCGATGAAGGACTTAAAATAAGATCAAAATATCAAAAGCAAACACTATTTTCAGAATAATTGCCATTATCAAAATGTTTCATAGTATAGGTAAAAAATCATAAAAATATGATTTTTTAGCTATACTAATATTTTTCATTCTCTGTATTCAGGGATTCATGATATGAATATTATACCTATTATATTAAATTAAAGCGCTATATTTGCCATTTTTTAATCCTAATTAATTTAGTTCTTTTTTAAGCTCCTATTAGTAAAATTAAATTAATATAAGGCTCTTGGGTTTGCTTGTATTTTCTAACCATATCAGATTCTCGATTTTAAAAAAATACAGATTTGTGTACTTGGTTAGCAGTTATGAGTGGCAAGTTACAATTTTTCAGTCAATTAGCAAGTACTTAAATTAAATTTAGTTATAAAAAAGTTTTAAAGGTGCCAATAAAGTAATAAAAAAAAGCAAATATATAACCATGGTATAAGAGATAATCAAAACATGCTAAAGTAAGTTTTTCATAAAATGGTGTTTTGTAAAAAAATATGGATGGACTTTATTCTTCAGGTTTATGTTCTAAAAATAATATATAAATTCTTGCAATTAGTTTTTATTTATGCTTTTTTATTAGAAAATTTATTATTCAATAAAACTATGGTTTTAGTATTAAAGTGTACCACATTTCGACACAATCTACCCTTTTAAAACTGTTTTAAAATAAATATTTTACAAAGTTACCCTATTTAGCTTTAAACACAAATAAAGCCCAATTTAGATTTTGTAGAATGGTTACACACATTCAAAATTATCTTATACATCTGGAATTTCGCATATGAAACAACTTTTTTATAGCTTTTTTCGGTATTTTTAGAAAGAACCCAACTTTTTGGCAAAAAATATAGATTATGCCAACCACATGACTACTATTTTCTTGGTTAATTTTCACCTCGATCAAAGGGGAAATTATTGTTAAAATCAAATTTCGAATAAAACTCCTATTACAAAAAAATCCCATGTGATGCGGACTTTACTGGTCACACTGAATACCAGGTGAAAACGAAAACAATACCAAGTTTTTTTTTTTTTTTCTTAAACTAAAACATATCTTTTGTAAATTTTAAAATAATAAATTGTATCATCAGCATCTACCTATTACTCTTGGAAGTGGCGCGATTTTTTTTTTAAATAGAATGCACTTAAGATTCGAATTCTACTAAACATTCGTATCTTATACCTATCTCCAGTTTTCGAGAAAATAGCGATTAAAAATGTCCATTCACCGCACATTATAAAGTTGTTTAAACAGTTAAATAATATAAATATTTAATATGTTTAATTTAACCCTTTTAGGAGACTCTATTTGCTGAGATTATAAAAATACCACTTCCGGCTTGATCGGAAGTGCTGAGAAAATTTACTTTCCTTATAATATTAACTTAAGTATTAGTACGCCGTGTACTAAACATAAAATTTAAATTAGGCATATCTTTCTAAATAATTTTGTTTATGAAGACCTTTATCTAAATTTCGTCATTTTTAAGATATGTACCCTTATATTTTTTATATGACTGCGTTTGTGTGGTCGTTTGGACATTTTCAATCATCATTTTTTCAAAAAATGCCAAGAATAGGTAAAGAATGTAACAAAAGTTTTATTTCAGAAGTTGCTTGTAAAATTTGACCCTTGAAAAATATATAGGAGGTTCCATAGTAATAAAATATTAAAATATAGCCCTACTTTAAAAATATTAAAATATTGCACATAGGTAATATTCCAGATATGACATATTTAATGTGAATGATGCTTAATCGATCTACATTAGGGAAAGCCATTTGTCTAATGACAGTTCTATCGTAACAGAGTTTTAATTTAATTTTAGGGATGATTGATCTATAGTAAGAAAGGATGTTAATTATGGAATGTCAGCATCCTGCCGTTAAATTCTTGTAATAAGCTGACAAGACACAAGAACAATTATTTTAAATGAGTTATTTTTTTAACGGAAATGTCAAAAAGAACATTAGCTGTTTCTTTTTAGTTATATATATATATATATATATATATATATATATATATATATATATATATATATATATATATATATATATATATATATATATATATATATATATATGTATTTAAATAAAATAATTTATATATAAATAATAAATATATATATTATTTTATTTATATTTTATAAATATATATATACAGGGTTAAATTTACCCCGTTTATTGCTTTAAATATTGAAATAGGGAAAAAATGTTTTATACCAAAATATTTTGGTTTTTACTGCTCTATATTTTGCGAACAACGTTATGTATACAGGGTGTATCAAAAAGTCTCTACAAGAACAAAATTAATTTTTTTAAATGACTCCGTATATTTTTTGTTGCATTTTTGTTTTCTGCATAAAATTCTAAATATTTTTTATTAAGCATATCATATCCCTATATTCAAGTGTTAACGAGATATTCGCATTTAAATACAAGTTTAGAAGGGAAAAATCCGCTCATATTTTAATGTTGTTTTACGTTTCTATGGTTTTAGCGGTTTTTTGAGAGTTGCATAATAACCATATATGCTATAGAGATTAATAAAAATGTCAAAATGACAGTTTTATTAACCTGTAAAAAAATTGTTTTAATCGTTTTTTTCTTGTTTAAGGTTTTACCTATTTCTACTCGTCATATGATATCTAATTACTTCTTAATTATTACTATAGCTGTTTTGTCACTCTGCTAAAACCATAGAAACGTAAAAAAACATTAAGAGATGAGCGGATTTTTTTATTCTTAATGTGTATTTAAATGAAAATATCTCGTAAACAATTGAATATAGGGATATGATATGCCAGATAAAAAATATCTAGAATTTTATGCAGAAAACAAAAATGCAACAAAAAATATAGGGAGTCATTTAAAAAAATTAACTTTGTCCTTGTACGGGCTTTTTGATACACCCTGTATACATAACGTTGTTCGCAAAATATAGAGCAGCAAAAACCAAAATATTTTTGTATAAAACATTTCTTTCCAATTTAAATATTTAAAGCAATAAATGGGGGGTCCCACTTCACAGACTTACCCTGTATATATATATATATATATATATATATATATATATATATATATATATAATATATATATATATATATATATATATATATATATATATATATATATATATATATATATATATATATATATATATATATATATATATATATATATATATATATATATATATATATATATATATATATATATATATATATATATATATATATATATATATATATATATTTTTTTTTTTTTGATTATTTGCTTTCTGAACCATTAACATATATTCTTCAATTTAATTTCTTGGGAGTTTTGGTTCACATTTATTTTGAAATTAAAAGGTTATTTTTAGTTTTTCATATTGTTTAATTACAAACGTTTCGGCAAAAGCCTTCATCAGTGTTTATACATATAAAATGAATATGGCAGTGGTTACTTATATTTATTACGTTTTTCTTTTGTGTATTACATAAAATGACTTTACAATTTTACAATAATAAATTATGTTTTTGACTTACCCTAGAAGGAAATCTGTCCGTTAATAATAAAAAAAATTCAAAACACTTATACACACATACGCCCACAAACATTTTAAAATCTTCAGGACATGCACAATTAAAATATTTATTTATACTGAAACGGCAGTAAGCAGTTCCTTCCGTATCCTGAGACAAGATAAGAGTCAAAAACATTTTTTTATTTTAATTTACAATTAATGTTAAAAACAGTTTTATAAAATATAAAGGAGAGTATTTGTTGTTTTTATTTAGCTACGAAGATTAAATATGAAATTATTTTTTTTTAAAGTTATTATATTATTTGAGTGTGAGAGAGTGAGAAAAATAATTTTGCATTATACGATAAAACTGAAATTAATTAATGACGTTGTAGTAATATTGGCTTAGGTTTTTAATATCTGTTTTATCATTTATAGAGTTCTCATCTTTTTAATGATAAGCATTTCTAGAAATTCCCTTTTTTTCTGATTTGGTTCTGCTTTTAAAATTTTTGTGTCCTGATAATTAAAAGTATGCTTTGCTTTATTTTCGTGTTTAGTTAAAGCTGTTTTATTTTTCTTGTCATATTTCACGAAAAACTTAAATTCACCATAGAGTTAGAAACCGACAGTAAAATAAACTTTCTAGATATGACCTTACACAACAAAAACAATAATATTATACAAAAAAAAAACCTAGTCTGGACGATATATTAATTATTTTTCACAACATCCAATATCGCAAAAAAATCTGTGATTGTTGGCGTTGCCGACAGAGCTATAAAACTGAGCAGCTTGGAATACCAACCTAAGGCTATCAACAAAGCTAAAGATATTCTCATCAAAAATAGCTACCCAAAAAAATTAATTAATATCATCTTTAATCCACAGAAGTTTTTCCTTCTCACAGAAGTTTTTCCTTCTCCTCCCAATCTCCAAAAATTTAAGTCCCGTGTGAACAAACTCCCTCTCACCACACTGAAGACACCCACGGTACGTTAGTACTTAGGCATCAGCCTTCGTGGACTGTCCCAAGATAAAAAAAAATAACAGATTGCAAAAAGCAAATAACCCTAACCTAAATACAAAAGATAAAAACTCAATTAAATATTTATCCCTCCCATACGTTCAGGGACTCTCGGAGAGTTTACAAACAACCCTAAAAAAACATGATATCGCCGTGTGTCATAAAAGCCACAACATTCTCCAAAAAAGTTCTTTAGCACACTAAAAACTAAAACCCCTAAACACCAAAAAACTCATACTTTCTACCAAATTCCATGCAACGACTGCCCTAGTGTCTATATTGGCCAAACAACACAATATCTCAAAAATCGATTAAATGGGCATAAATATGACAAGAAAAATAAAACGGCTTTAACTAAACACGAAAATGAAGCAAAGCATACTTTTAATTATCAGGACACAAAAATTTTAAAAACAGAACCAAATCAGAAAAAAAGAGAATTTCTAGAAATGCTTTTCATTAAAAAACATGAGAACCCTATAAATGATAAAACAGATATTAAATACCTAAGCCAATATTACTACAACGTCATTCATTAATTTATTTCGGTTTTATCGTATCATGCAAAATTATTTTTCTCACTCTCTCACACTTAACCCATTTATGGCCAGTAATGCGTATACGCAACACTGTACTAATTATTTATTTACAAAAAAAATAGTGCTTTTTTCGCCTGAAATATGGGCTGATACCATTGACGCAAGGTTGAACAAAAGTGACAGAATTAAATTTAAAGAAATTTTTTCATTTGCTTTTTTGTACGAATTTTTTAAAAATCCGGATTTTTTTCTTATATATGACCGCAAATTTCTAAAAATCAAATAGTCCTATTTAATGTTTTTAATTTTAAAGTTTTGTATTTTTTTAACACTAATTATATTCCAAATAACACCATAAAATTGAAAACCGAGGCCTAGTTGAACCAGGTTACATACATTGTTATACATACAACAATAATTTGTGATTTTTAGAACAAGTCGACGCTGTCTACATTCCACCAGAGGTAGATCAACTCACAGACGAGGAAGATTTTTCAGAGGACCCGGAAAATATCGAAAATAGGCAGAATGGAGATATAGCGGGAACTTTCGAGATTCACACTGTTCAAAACGACATTTACGATCAATCTGACGAAGAAGATTTGGCAACAAAACGCCGAAAAATCCTAGAAAAAAAAAACGGTAAGTTACAAACCGACTTGGAGATCTGGATCATTCGTGCACCAGAATTTGCCTTTATCCAAAGAAGAGGAACAGATTCAAGAACTTAGGGGCGAATTGGAGGGTTTATCACCGTTGGATATTTTTTTCAAATTTGTCGACGAGAGTGTTATGGATTTGATTATCAAGTTTTCAGAAAAATACGCACAGGACAATAACAGACATGAGTTTCATCTATCACGAGAAGAACTGTTGAATTTTCTTGGGATCCTAATTTTGTCTGGATATCACAGCTTACCCCAGACAGATATGTATTGGTCTTTAGATGAGGACAAAACTGTGAATATTGTCAGGGACTGCATGAGTAGGAATAAGTTCAGATCGATAAAGCGAAATCTACACTTGAGTGATAATAATAATCTGGATAAAGCGGACAAGTACACAAAACTTCGCCCTTTTTTTGATACAATGAATGAAAAATTCTTACTGTTTGGCATTTTTTCATTCAACTTATCTATTGATGAGCAAATGGTTCCTTATTTTGGACGCCATTCCTGTAAGATGTATATAAAAGGCAAGCCTGTGCGTTTTGGTTTTAAGCTTTGGTGCATTTGTTCTTCGAGTGGATACCTCTACAAGTTCATTCTTATGCGGGAGCAGCAGAAAATAAAAGTGATATTGGACTTGGTGCGACTGTAGTTCTTGAACTTTTGTCAATTGTGAAAAATCCGCAAAATCATAACGTCTTTTTTGATAACTTTTTTTCGTCCTACAAGCTCTTATCTCTATTGAAAACTAAAGGTTTTTTTGCTACAGGAACGATTTGCGAGAACAGAATCAATAATTGTCCTTTGGTTTCAAAGTAATGTGATTTCAAAACAAGAAAGAGGCACCTATGATTCACAATTTGATGAATCCACACAAATTTCATTAGTAAAATGGAACGATAATTCCATTGTCATGGCAATTAGTACCCATTATCATGTAGAACCACTTTCTTCTGCCAAAAGATATGATTGAAAATTGAAAAAAGAAGTGTCAATTCCACAACCAGCTGTAATTTCAACATATAATAAATACATGGGAGGGGTAGATTTGCATGATAATAGCGTGGCAAACTATAGAATCGGTGTGATGGGTAAAAAATGGTGGTGGCCACTATTTATAAATACAATAGATAGTACTCTTGTCAATTCCTGGAAACTCTACAACACGGTGAATCACAATAAAATGTCACAACTGAATTTTAAATCATTTATCGCCGTACGCTTATTAAAAACAAAGAACTTTGTCGCTATACCACTTCCATTAGAACCACCCAGTGAAGTTAGGGTTGATCACTCTGGACATGTAATCAGTAGAACTGACTCCCGAAGAAGATGTCGTTATGTAGAAGTCAAACAATTTATATTTGTGAGCGTTGCACTATTTATTTACACAGACTGTTTTCGGCAATATCACTTAACATTATAGGCCGTTGATGCGTTTGCGCAACACCATTTATTTCATAAAGTAGCAGATTTATTTATTTTTCGACGTCACATATGTGTTTCTGTAATGTGTTTGCATAATTAAAATATATAATTTAAAATTTTAAGTTTTATTTCTATCCTTGGCCGTAAATGGGTTAAATAATATAATAACTTTTCTTAAAAAAAAAATAATTTCATATTTAATCTTCGTAGCTAAATAAAAACAACAAATACTATCCTTTATATTTTATAAAACTGTTTTTAACATTAATCGTAAATTTAAAAAAAAAATGTTTTGGTCTCTTATCTTGTCTCAGGATACGGAATGAACTGCTTACTGCCGTTTCAGTATAAATAAATATTTTAATTGTGCATGTCCTGAAGATTTTAAAATGTTTGTAGGTGTATGTGTGTATAAGTGTTTTGAAGTTTTTTATTATTAACGGACAGATTTCCTTCTAGGGTAAGCCAAAAACATAATTTATTATTGTAAAATTTAAAGTCATTTTATGTAACACACAAAAGAAAAACG
Organism: Listronotus oregonensis; assembly: GCA_019359885.1. Taxonomy (NCBI): domain Eukaryota; kingdom Metazoa; phylum Arthropoda; class Insecta; order Coleoptera; family Curculionidae; genus Listronotus; species Listronotus oregonensis. The sequence continues at coordinate 13,263 of JAHBCN010008477.1, read as the reverse complement.
TAATAATTATAAGTAACCACTGCCATATTAATTTTAGATGTATAAACACTGATGAAGGCTTTTGCCGAAACGTTTGTAATTAAATAATATGAAAAATTAAAAATAATATTTTAATCCAAAATAAATGTGAACCAAAACTCCCAAGAAATTAAATTGAAGAATATATGTTAATGGTTCAGAAAGCAATTAATAAAAAATATATATATATATATATATATATATATATATATATATATATATATATATATATATATATATATATAAATATATATATATATATATATATATATATATAATATATATATATATATATATATATATATATTATATAATTAAATAATATAGTGGGATCATTTTTAAAATGAAAATTCGGTGCCCTTTGAAAAGAAAAAAAAAACATAAAAAGTAGAAAAAAGATTTAATTTTTATTGTCCGTCGGCTTTGCTTTTTATATGGTCCATTATTACAGACACCTGCGGGAAGCGGCACATTATAAAATGCAAAGGCGCCGCCAAATCTTTTTTGCAACTTTTTATGTTTATTTTTTCTTTTCAAACGGCACCGAATTTTCATTTTAAAAATGATCCAACTATAGATGGGTGACTTAAATTTGGTAAAGTTGCTTATTGGGGAGCTCAGTAATATGCCGTTGAAAAATTTAAGTTATATTTCGTACTTCCGGAAATATGGCGAAAAAACTAAAATTTTTAATTTTCGTTTTTATTTTTTCACTAGTTTATTTCAAAAGTTAGAAAAATTTTAAAAATACACTTCTTATTAGAACTTTTTGCGCTTTGTGTGTTGGTAAAGTCAAAAGTTTCTTACAACGTTTCGTTTTCGTTAAACCATCATGAACTTTTTTTAAATACGGCTTATTTTCGAACAATTGCCATTAGATTGCCAAAGTGACATATACTTTCTGCAAAATGGATTCCCGGTTCATTTTGTAACAGAAATAAAAGAATGGCTAAATTTAAAATTTGGAGTCTCAAGATGTCTTGAGCTTGTTTTGGCAGATATGTATTTGTGCGGACGCCAAAAACAGTTAACTTATGCCAATCTACTGCCAAATAATAAGAACTGTTTACAACAAAGAAATATACAAGCGGTATAGAAGAAATATCCCTAGAAGTGCGAAGGAGCTATAATTATCTTAGAGCCCAACTAAAAAAATGCCTTTGATTATAATTATTTATATATATAAAATATCTAGCTTTGTATAGAAAGTTTTCCAGTTTACGAAAGCCCGAAACACCACACAGAAGATTTTTTGTTAATTACAAAAAATTGGCTTGTACTGTCCAGTGCATAGGAATAAATACTTTTGGCAAAATGCCCTCTGAAATAGCTGCCTATTTACGTGTTCCAAACCCAGAACTATACACGGGACATAGCTTTCGCCGTTCCTCAGCTACAATGTTAGCTAATTCTGGTGAAGGCATAATGAATATTAAAAGACTTGGAGGTTGGAAGTCATTATCTGTTGCAGAAGGCTACCTAGAAAGCTCTACAAGTTTCAAGAAGGACTTATCAAACAAAATTTTATCCTAAAATTCATCTACCTTTGAACACAGCAAAACGCACTCAAGGCCCATTGTACCGTCTTCTAGCAAGTAACAATGTGTCTCTGTTACCTGTAACGACGACCGGTTCAATTGCACCTCAACGGCAATCTCCAACTCCGCAACTTACCCACAACAACTTGCCTCTGCGATTCATTTGCAAAATGCTACCAACTGTTCTTTTACGATTAATGTTGTTATTAATAATAAGTAGTAATGGTAAAAATAAATATTATCTAATGGTTGTTTAGTTTGACTTTTTCCACACACTCGTAGAAAAAAGTTACTAACCTAACGAAGTCTTGTAGAATGATTCTAAGGTAGGATCCATCCATTTAATACATTCAAGCAGCTTGGAAATTTGTTAAAAAATAAGGTCCAGTGTGGGACATCAGCCCTTTTCTAAATAATAGAATAATTAAGGACAGTCTGTGGATGCAGCGGCATCATACTAAGTTAAGTTAGAGATTTGACTAATAATTGTTAAAAATGAAGAAATAATTTGTAGTTTGGTAAACCCTACATGTTTTTTTATTATTTTGTAATAAAACTGTTAATTTAAAACAATTTACCAAACCTATATCCATTATTTAATCCAGCACCCCAATATACAGTCCACTGCCTGTTACTTACCGAGGTAATTAATTTTCTATCTCTTTATGCATGAGAAATTGTTAAAAACATGATTTTTAGCGAAAGCAACTTTAAAGCAAAATTATTATTGCTATCCAAACATAATAAAAACCAATATCTTAGAAGATGTGATGGTTTGAAACAATTTTTTTAAATAGCATGTTTCTAAAAACTTTGTATAAGGGTACTCTTGTAAAAAAATAAAGTTGTTATCTTTTACAAATAATATTTGTATACATGTATGGATACGTATATTTAAAGCCAGGGGTGGATTTACGCAAAGGCTAAGTAGGCTGAAGCCTAGGGCGGCAAATATTATGGGCGGCAAATTTACGAAAGATTAGAAACTTTAGCGATATCAAGTATTGAACCAGACGTAACAAGTAGCATTAATTTTAATGATATAATTAATGATTTTGGTGAAAAAAAGGTTCAAAAAAAATTTTTGGATAGGGTTTTGCCCATAGTTAAAAAATACATAGTTCAATGAAAGACTTATTTGTTTAAATATTTTATTTTGTATTTTGTTTTTTATATTATAAAATTTGTTTGTTTAAAAGAATTGTTATTTAATTTACTTTTATAAGAATTACTAGTAAGTGTAATTTATATTCTTGTTGTGCTAAATTTTTCGTTCTGATATCCAAAAAATATTGACATATAAGGGCGGCAAAAATATATAAGCTAAAGGGCGGCAAAAAGTTAAATCCGGTCCTGTTTAAAGCTACATTATTGATTTATTTCATTAAAAAAATATTTAGTTTAGGGAAAACCTGTTAATTATACACCTATGTGTAATAGAACACAACCAACATTACAATTGCAATTACAGTAAAGTGACAATGTTAAATGAGCATTCTCCACTTGTTTTCGAAACCAGTATTTTTTATAACATAAATGCATTCTGCTGCGTAATGTGCAGCAACCACTCACTTTACTACATTTTGCGTTATTATCATGATAATTGTGGTGATGCTATGCATGGGAAATGTTTGCTAACATAAAATATTTGTATTTAAATCAGCTTAACGAACCCAACCAGATTTGTATGGCTTTTCTATTTAATTTAATATGTATCTTTTCATTTGCACATAATTATGAAATTGATTTAAATAATCAATTATCTAATAAATAATTTATATTTGTTAAACAAATCTAAACCTTATGGTCCGAAGACAGTGACAGGTTTACATGACCAAGTTCCTCTCAAGCGATGATTAGTGAAATGCATCAGAGAGTTGTATCAGAAAGCTTCGTGAACGACAGCTGCGGTTCCGTTAGGGCAATGAGCGGCGATAGCCTTTTTGATAATGATAAAGCACTAAATTTTAAAATGACCTCGTTAATTCACAACCAACTAGTATTTTTATTGTTGCTCATAAATATGAGGCGATAATAAAGGATAAATTTTTAAAAATATATTAGCCTCTAACTCGCAAACGGTGTAACCAAAAATCTAAAGTTTTTACCATGGACGTAGATTTGTATGCTCTTCAATAAACTTATACAATTTTTTTTTAATAATAAGAGGTGCCAATAATTAACCTCATTAAAAATTACATGGGATTTTCTACCGGGTGGTGCATCGCCAGACTGGCCATAGGAAATCCCATGTAAATTTCGATACATTGAAATATTGGCTCCCATATTAAATTTACAACAAAATTGTATTAGACTATTTTAAATACGTTGATAGGATTAGCTCACATACTAACTTTCGTTTTTTTTTTAATAAGGCAATTAAAACCTATTTAAGAAAAACTATTTGTAAAATGGTTGCATACCTGCTACATACCTTAATGAATCCACCAGTAAAAAATAAAATGTCTTGTCAACTTTTTAATTCACGTTTTACTTTGTATTAGTTATTTCAACATGTTTTACAGTATTAAAGAAAAAATAATGGTTGTAATTATTTAATAAATACAAGTTACTACATTGAACGACATAATAAGATTTTTACATAATTTATCAATTTTATAGGAAGGTGAAAAACACACTTAAAAACTGTCTAAAAATACGTTTTAACACTACACATTGAAACTAAAAATTAATGTTTTTTAATTAGATGCTCAAACAGACCTCCGTTGACTGCTAAGCAATATCCTAAACGGTTATAAAATTCAGTTCTTACATTATGAAGTTGAAATGCCTGTAGTCGATCCCACGCCGCTAAAATTGAAGCTTTTAATTCTTCTAAATTTTGATAACTCAAATTTGTATAGATAACATTTTTGATATGACCCCAAAGGAAGAAGTCGTTTGGCGAAAGATCAGGAGACCTAGCTGGCCAATTTATGGTGTAATTTGGTCCTACAGTGAGTCCATTGAAAACATTTTGAACATATTCCCTTACTTCTCGTGAATTGTGTGCAGGACAACCATCCATTTGAAATCAAATGTCTTGATTGTCAGGTGCAACTTCTTCCAATGCCGGCCCCACTTGATTTTGTAATAGTTCTAAAAAAGTTTCTGTTCCCAATATGTGATTCAAGAAAAAAGGTCCAATAATCCGATGTCCAAATATACCCGCCCAAACGTTTACCTTTTGAGGGTATTGAGTCCTTGTAGATACAAATCTGTGTTCATTTTCTTTGCTTCAGTATCTGATGTTTTGAACGTTTGGTTCATTGTTTAATGTAAAGGTGCATTCGCCACTAAAACAAATATTGCGTAAGAAGTCCCTATCGTTATTTGCCATTTCCATAACTTTAAAACAAAAATCTGCTCTTCGGATCTTATCGCCTTTCCTTAATTCCTGATGTCTTTGATATTTGTACGGATGATATTTATATTTCTTTAATTTGCATAGTACTGTGCTGTGATCTTTTCCTACAACTTTGCCAAGAAACCTGGTGCTTATTCCTTTATTTTCTTCTACATAAAGTAAAATATCTAAATCGGCATTATTTTCTTGAGCTCTCCTCTCGAGTACATTATTATTTCGCTCTAAGCAGTTGCATTTATTAATAACAGTACCTTTTGTCTCAAACTTATGAACGATAATTTAAACTGTTGTCTTACTTGGAATGTGTCTGTCAGGAAAAAACGTAGAGAACATGTCGGATACCCTTCGATAACAATTGTTATTTTCTCTTCAATACTGTAAAACTTTTTGAAATAACTAATACAAAGTAAAACGTCAATTAAAAAGTTGACAAGACATTTTATTTATTACTGGTGGATTCATTAAGGTATGTAGCAGGTATGCAACGATTTTACAAATAGTTTTTCTTAAATAACTTTTTATTGCCTTATCAGAAGAAAAAGAAAATTAAAATGTGAGCTAACCTTATCAACGTCTTCAAAATAGTCTAATACAAGTTTGTTGTAAATTCACTAGGGGAGCCAATATCTCAATTTATCAAAATTTACATCGGATTTCCTATGGCCAGTCTGGCGATGCACCACCTGGTATATCCCACCCGAAGATGCACCACCCGGTATATTTAGTCATTTCCTTCCAACTAAAAATTTGTAGCTAATCAAATATTTTGAAGAAAAAAACAATGAGCTGACTATAACATTGTGCATTATACGTTAACTGGTCGCTCAAACATGCAAAAATAAATATACTGTCAATGATTTCCCCTCAACTAAACATTTGCCTGATGATAGCTTATATGCAACTATGCATAAATATATATGTCAGCTGGCTGTATCTCGGTGCAAAAACCATCAGCTAATACTTTGAGAGTTATAACGCAGGAGTTAGGCAAGGAAGTTTAAAGGTGTATGGAAGCCCAATACTGTAGAACAAAATTGTCCAGCCGTGCAGGGCAGCGGGAATCGGGGGGTCGGCAATGCGGAGTTTGCGCAATGAGTAGTGGGTCAGGGCCAGACTTCCATAATTCTTTGTTACTATCTATAAAGTTAACATCACCATATGTCAAATTTAAACATTCACTGTTTTTTTTGCACAAAATTGTTGGTTATTCAACGATATCACTGTAGAATATTTAAAATTATTGTGTAATATTGGATTTTATATCATCTGATATAATATGGAAATAATACTTTACAGCCCTCTATTTAAATGGTTGATATTTTCCGGGAGTTTTGTATTTTTACCAAAAATCTTTGTAAATAAATAAAACACGATTTTTAAAATAAATTTTGAACTAAATTGTTAAATGAAATAAAAGTACCTAAATGTAAACCTTATTTCTTTTTATAATCCACAGAAACACACAAACATTGTGGTAATCATCTAAAAGATAGTTAAGATTGCCTTACTTTCCCACTGCTATTTCCTATGAATATTTTATTTTCTATTATTCATAATTGATATAGGTATTATTATTTATTCGGTTACCTAACGTTACGTCTCATAAGAAACACCTAATTTAAATATAAGAAATACTTACCTAAAGTAAAAAATGCCGGGTATGTTACACTTGATTTGCAAGACAAAACCATACAACCTCAATCATTTTGTTACGATATTAAGTAACAAACAATAAACACAAAATTATAGTCACAATTAAATAAACACTAATCACTAAAATAAAAATGTTTTTATCAATCCAAAAAACTCCTGCAACCACAAAATATAATCACACAAGGCAAAACAACCGAAACTAATACGGCGCAAAGGGCACAAACCACAACGAAAACGGCGATTGATGAGACGACGACGCCAACGGTTGGTGGATGGTACAGCGCGGATATCATACGCGCCGCGTGCACCGATGCATTAAAAAGGTATTCCGGCTCTCATAAAAGTATAATGTGTTGCCTAACTGCACATTGATTTATCAGTGTGTAAGTGGGCAACACATTAAATTATTTCATGGAATTTTGTTATTGCGCAGAATCGGCAAGGCCAAGTCTGACAGTTATTTTTATACTGGGCTGGACATTTTTTGATCGAATGGGCCATAGCATTGGGCTTCCATACACGTTTAAAACTTCCTTGGAGTTAGGCGGTAACATTTATCGCCTATTTAAACGTATCTGCTGACAGGGTTGCCCTTGACTTACTGCTGACTGATTTTTTTTATTAATAACAGCAGTACATTGACAATCAGCTTACAATTTTTTTACAATAGTAAATTCCGCCGTTTTTTAAAATGGGTAGCCATTTTATAAAACGCGGCCACATTGTAAAATATTCCTTTAGTTTAAATTATTTTAATACGGCTAGTGTTTTTAGCCATTTTATAAATTGGCCGATCAAATACGAGCCACATTCTTAAATAGATGATTATGATAAAAAAAATTTACAATTTAAGGAGGTGGTAGTTGGTAGAGGAGTTTTTCCTCGCCTGAGGCGGTACCACCCCACTTGCCCTTTAAAGGTTTCGTGAAATCTTGGGGTCTTATAGATCCTATAGGACGTTTCGAGTTCTGGGCGGTGAGTCAGGTTTCCTTTTTCCTCTTCCTTTTTCTCTTTTAGTTTTCCTTCTTCCTCTTCTTTCTTTTTCCTTTTCTTTCTCTTTTTATCCACCATAGTAAAATTTGGAAATAATGATGCTGGCACACTCGAAAGTCAAGTATTCCGGAGGTAAAATACCACTCCATTCGGTTCTCCGGACGAGGAGTACATTTAAGGTGCCACCATTGAAAAGTCTGATATCCTTCACAAATATATGTGGGCTTAACTCCAACGTAAACTCTGTTCACCATTATCTTTAATCCTCCAAACCCCACATACTATTTTTTACCGAACCTCAAATAAGTCCCAAATTAGCAACCAACCACCTTCTTTTCCCAGGTTATGAACTCATTTCATCGACCCCATGGCGGCGTTTGTGCTTACGTTCAATACGACCTGGCTTGTGCTAGGGTTTCTAACCTCGAATCGGGTAGGCCTGATATTCTTTGGATAAACTTAATTTCAGATCTTCTACCAAATTCATCTGCTGGATATACCGGTACACCCCTAATCTCTGAAGATGAAATTGTCTCTACCTCCAAAGGCAAAAGTCGAGCTATTTTCCAAACAGTTTGTCGTTAATTCTACGCTTGATCCCCCTATTAATCTTTTTCTCCCAACAGTTGTCCCTGTTTCTCATAAAATGTCCGATATAATTTTTAAAGTCAAACAAATCAAGCGTATTCTCACTTCTCTTAATATTAAATTGCAGCGCTATGGGCTGAATGGCATACCAGCAATCGTCTTAAAAAATGTGCTTTCGAGCTTGTACCCATCCTAACTCGGCTCTTTCGAATCTCTTACGACACGGGCATTTTCCCGTAGAGTTGGAAAGCTGCACGTGTGCAACCTGTCCCCAAAAAAAGGATCCAAAACTCTCCCTTCTATATCATCTTCTTTCTATTGTTTGCAAAGTAATGGAAAAATTTATTAATTCCCAAATCTTAAAGTATCTGGAAAACATAAAATCTTTCAGGATAGACAGTATGGATTCCGTCACAGTAGATCCACAGCTGATCTAATTTTCTTTGTCTCACACATCTGAAACAAGTCCTTTGAGTTTCTTGGTGAATCCCAGATCGTTCTTCTTGACATATCCAAAGCTTTCGATCAGGTCTGGTATGATGGGCTTCTTAACAAACTTCGTTCTTACGGTCTTTCACCTAAGCTTTGCTTTTGGCTTTTCAGTTTCCTTTCCAATCGACGTATATTAGTTACTGTAGATGGTCATTCTTCCAGCTTCTACCAAATAATGCTGGAGTGTCCCAGGGCTCAGTGCTGGCACCCACGCTGTTTTTTCTACACATTAAAGATCTTCTCTCTTCCACAATTAATCCCATTTATAGTTATGCTGACGATAGTACCCTCCACTCTAGTATTCAATTTCTTAAGCCACCATATAATTCTGATTAGGAAAACAAGCTCATCCTATTTAGGTGGTAATAAATTTATATTACGTGGTTTGACCCAAATAGGATACAATTATTGAGGACCGTAAAAAAACAACTTCCATACTATTACCTAGTTCTGTTTTTTTTTATCATAATCATTTATTTGATAATGTGGCTCGTATTTGATCGGCCAGTTAATAAAATGGTTAAAAGCACTAACCGTATTATAAAACAAGTCAAACTAAATAATTATTTTAGAATATGGCCGCGTTTTATAAAGTGGCTAGCCATTTTAAAAAACGGCCGAATTTACAATGTGGCTACGACATATATTTATTCAAAGTTGCATATAAACTATCACCAGGTAAATTTTAGTTGAAAGGAAATCAATTAAAGCTAATGTTTTTTTCATGTTCGAGCGACCAGCTGATGTATAAAGCACTATGTTATAGTAAGCTAAGTATTTTTTTCTTCGAGATATTGGGTTAGTTACGACTTAAAATGTTTTAAGTTGTGAGGAAATGAATAAATATACATTTTTAATAAGATTTTGACAAAAAATTCAGTCCAAAATATGTTTTTTTTTTAATAATGTGTTTTTTGTATTGTTTTTAATAAATTATTTAATTTAATCATTTGAATTTCAATTCACTTAAAGTTTGTAAAAAAAAAGCCAAAAATAAAAAAAAAACAATTTGCTAATTTTTTTCAGAGGTATATCTTGAAAAAATCCTGAAAATTCGGTTTTTCGATTATAACTCGAAAAATATTGCATTTAGACAAAGAGGTCATATAACTTAAATTTAAGGCCTTGTTAAAATACATAGTTTATGGCCTATAAAGATATGTGTATTTTTTTAAGTTTTTAAGATATTGACATTTTAATTACAAAAAAATTGTTTATATCTGAAATTACGCCTTTTCTCGATTATTTACTGTTTGACCCCCAATTTTGACTTCAGATTCGTGTTCACCGAAAAGAAATACTTAGTTTAACACCCAGCATACACCACTTTTTTTGTAGACCTGTGTTATGATAGTATAAATTTAAATTGCAGCGTTATCATTGACCAATATGTATGTGTATCTCGAAAACTGCTATTTTTCCCTATGGTTAACAACCAAAGATAACTTTAGGTTTAACCCTAGTTCTAACCACAATCTTTTCGGTACCTTGTTATGTAGACTAAGCATTTAATCAGGTCTATTTCAATTACCATTGTAAAAATTGTACGGAAAATAGAACTATTCCGCCTATGCTTAGAAATATCTTTGGTTTAACCTATTCCCAAATCTTCGGTCGTTATGTAAACTGCATTTCGGTCTAAATTACCTTTAAAAATTGTAGGAAAATAGAATACCGCCTATTTGAAAAATATAAAATTTTTCCTGATAATAAAGATGTGACGTTACCTCTGCAGTTATGTTAGAGGTTGTAGACTCGATTTGGAGGAATTTTAATAAGTGGGTATCAAGTCCCGGCCTTAGTCTTATTAGACTACTCTTGGGCTTTCGATACAATCACCAGCTTTTTTGCGCTAATCTTTAATATATTGGGTTTTTTGCTAAAACGATTTGTTTTATACAATTTTCCTGGACCGAGCGTTGGCGGTGTGTGATGCTTGACATCGAATCATCTAGAATCCGGGGTTCCACAGGGGTTACAAGTTAAGCTTTTATTTTTCATTCTTTACACGGCCGATCTATCAAACTATGTTAAATATTGCACATGTCAGATATTTGCTGACGACACTTAGCGTATATTTAGCTTTTTTCCTTTAAGAATCATATAGCAAAATATGGAGTTAATTACGATTTGGATGCATAAGCTAATGTATCAGTAAAGCCCAATCTGTTTTTTAACGTAAAAAGATGTTCAGTAACTTACTTAAGGGTAAAAAGACATGCAGAGCAGATAAATCCCTGCAAGTGAAGATTATTGTCAGCAATTTGCCTGTGAAGACTTTTGTAAGATCTTTAGGATTGTTTTCAAATTGTGTGTTGACATTTAGCGAACACGTTATTAGTTTACTGCAATAAACTTAAAATCATCGATCAGTAATCGTGGGCTATTGTCCAAAAGGCTTAGAACACTTTTGGTCGAGGCCCTTGTATTCTCCTTTTCAAATTGTTGAATTTTTGTCTATGGCCTATTTTCCTGACTTTAAGAAATCAGAACTCTTGCTTTGTCCTTGCTCTTTGTAGGTTTTATCGTGTATTAGCTAAAATGGGCTGAGATAATTCGAGAGAGAAGTCTACATTCTGCAGGTTTTGTGTGAGGATAGTCATGACAAGAGAAAAGCCTTCTTATTGGAGGGCAAAACTGCACTTTGGAGATAAGACTTATGAATACCCGATTTAGCAATTTGTTGTGTACAATAACTATAATTGTAATAGCGTTATGGAATACTGCACTAATAAAACCTTTAAAAGGAGGTACAAAGATATGCATGTAGTTTTTCCTATTTTTATTATATATATTTTTAATTTTTTTTTATTAGATTTAAATTTAAATATTTATTAAAATGTATTTGTTTAATATTTTATAACTACATGTGTGTTGCTAAGGGTTAAAACTTTAACATGCCTTTTTTCCTGTTATTACATGTAATTCTTTTAGATCTTGACTATTGTTTATGATATGCTTTTATAAATAATTTTATTTTTATTTGTTCAATTTTTAGAATATATTGTGTTATCACTAAGTTAAATGTAAAACTAGCTAGTACCTTGTACCTAAAGCTAAATTTTACCTAGTGTTGACACCAAAACGCCCCTAGCTATAAGTTTGTTATTGTAATGACCATTAATTAATTTCCAATTAACGACGTGTATTATTATTACAAGTAAAAAAGAATTTACAATACTAATAAATAAAGCAGTTCTTTTTAAAAAATGAATCCTAAAACTACGTTTAACTTACACTAATTTAACTAAATTCATTCAAAATCGGTAACCTAAAAATATACCTAAATTAAAATCATTAATTTATTTTAATTATTAGTTACCAGTTATCGTAAAAACAAACTATACAAAAAATAAATATAATGTTAGATTAAACTACTTATAGGTAAGTGATTTTAGCTTCAATAATACTTTCTAGTCTGGTCCCCCCAAAAATGCCCTTTTTTATTTAAACTTTTTTAATAACAGATATGGTTTCATTTTTTATTAAAAGTAAAGCACTATAAATAATTTTAATTTAGGTGCCATCACTTATATTTAGTAGTGGCAGATAAACCTTTGTAATTATAATTTTTAAGAGGTCCTAAAATGTATTTCCCGTCCAGTTATTATGAATCTTAGTTAAACAGTATCATTTTGTTTATGAAACTGGGACAATATAAACTTTATTACACATGAGCTATGCCACACTATACATTCTGTTATGAAAATACTTTAATATACTGAAATTTCTCTTCAAAAGCCCAGCAAGCCCGATGTGTGGGCAGGCCCGAACCCCGGCGTCCGGGCCGGGCTACGTATGTATAATCAGCTACAGTGCAAAGCGCGTAGCAGTCTATCAGGTCTGCACTGTACAAGGTGTCCAATTTTCGTTGTCATTATGGGGTTTCTTCGTTGCTAGGGGAGATACAAGGTTGCCGTTTACGCAAACCTGGGCTACGTTTTTCGAGAAACAAAAGATGCCAAAATCAGAATTTTCCTAGCTCTCTTTGTTTTTAAGCTACAGGGTAAAATTAAAAATTTACACTTTTAGAGAATACCTCGTACCTCAGCTTTCTGATTACCTATCGAAAAGATTAAAAACGCCCTAATAGAACTTTTTTCGTATATTTCAGCGGCGGGCTCGACTTTTTTTAGAGCTACTCTTTTTGAGATACGACCAGAAATGATGATTTTTTTAAATGGAACACCCTATTTTATTATGTCATTAGATTGGCCTATTTTTTGCCATTATAATAATTGCCACTTTTATATCTTGAGATGTCAAAAACCTCACTATTAATGCAAGACGTTTTTAGTTTAAATTTCGTGGTTTGATTTAAATTTTCGGTTGGTATAGTGGCATCAAGTGGAAACGCTGTATGCCGGACATGCGCCTGGACGCGCAGCCCTTTTCGTTGACTCTGCAAAAATAGGTCGTGCTAATAGCGGTTCTCGTGGTCGTTGTTGCAATTTTCGCTAAAATTCTAAGTGCCTAGAAGTCATAAAATCCCATGATTTGTTCAATGGTTCCGTGTGGATCTTCTAGACATTAAAGCTGCAACGGGGGCCCTTCCATCGACTGGATTTATCACAAGTTGGAATCTGGTAAGTTTTCGTTTGAGCCACTCGTTCG